>JAGKTI010000160.1:11323-36883 GCA_018397915.1 Birgus latro
AGAGAGAGTGTAGCTTTGTTATGGTGTGAGAGGTAGATATATATATATATATATATATATATATATATAAAATGATAGTACACATGAAATAGGCATGAAATAGGGTCTGTTGATTACAGCATTAGAGTTTTAAGTACAACATTGTGAAATCTCACTCCTCTTGGGAGATACTGAAATAGCTATTTCAGGTATTGGAAATTATCCAGATTTTGATGATGAAAACGAAGACCCAGGTCTGGCTCCTGTTCCCACATTTCTGTAGGTTTTATAGTTCAGAATTATTCCTAATCATATTTATAAACTTAATCATTTTAAGTCATTCTGCTTGAGTGATTAATAAAATGTAAGTTCAATATGTTTAAACTGAATGATTCACAGACAGCTGCTTGGTTTTCGTGCTTGCAAGTTTTAAGATTCTGCACTGTGTGAAAGCCATTTTTCTAGCCATCCAGTGTTTTTTACTGTTATTTGCATCTACAGCAGCACTAGATTGCAGCCTTTCATTATACTCTTTTTACATTATACAATATATAATAATTTGGATTATGTCCTTAGAGAAACCAAGAACTACAACTTCCTGCATTTTAATTATGCAGAGAAGTGCATTTAGTGTAGGATTGAGAGGGAAATGCTGTATTTTGAGGAAGGATAGAGATGAGGAGGAGAACTGGGGAGTGCGGGATATGATGGGAGATAAACGTATCGTGTCATAATTACCCAAAACCCATGAATTGAGGCTTAGGAAAATCAAGTACTGTACTGTACTTTGCCATATGTGCAAAACACATCAAATTTTAGTTTCTCTAATAGATTGTGTGGTCATAATGTCTCATATAGAATGTGATGGAGAATATTTGCAACAATTTTTAAAGTGAGGTGTGCCATAGTTTTGCTGCTATAGAGTCCTGAAGTTAAGTATTTTTCAGCCAGCAGAAAAACTATACAGGTGTATTGGTATAATTTATTTAAGTCAGAGACCAATTATATGGGTAACCCATGAAGTGGAAAAGGGCATACTGAAATATGAGTATACAGATTTCCAGGTTAGTATCTACTGTACTTCAGCTGTAATGAGTGCCAGTAAAAATAAAAAATAAAAAAATAAATAAATAAAAATAAAAAAATCTGGGAAATTTAATTTCAGTGGGTCTCACTTCTAAAGTGTTGCAGCCATAGACAAGTTTGTTGAAGTAAGTTGCAGTTTACATGTTAAATTCTGTATTGCTGTGGGTTTTATAATTCACAAAATACAGTATAGCCAAGGTTATCCATTATGCCCTGTGATAGTAAACATGTTGCAGTTTAGTTCCCCAGGTATTAGCTCCTTTCAGATGGCAATACTATTCTTAATCCAGAATGGTGCTTTAGGTCAGTATACATACATGTGATACCACACAGTACCCTGCATCTGCACTTTGATATATTAGACACACACATGCACACTTTAGGCTTGCCATGCTTAAGATTTCTAATATAAGTGTACTTATATCAAAAACCACTCTCATTTTCCATAATTGTGTTGCAGCTTTGAATTGAGTCTTTTACATATATACAGTATATATATACATATACAAGTGTTCCTCCCCTAACGCGGCTTGCTGTAGCGCGATATTGCTCTAACGCGGTACGATTTTGTGGAAGGAAATAAACATTCTAACGCTGGCACTGTTAACGTAACGCGGTAATTTGAACCAGGCAGGCTGTGACGCGGTGTGAGTCGCGCAGACTCACAATACTCGATGTCATCGCCCGCCAAACATGCTTCGCCTTTCTCGCTCTCCCAGCCACCCAACCAGTTAGGACCCCCTTACCTCCCTCCCACCTCCCACGTTCCCCACTTGGCCCACTTCTACCCACACCATCCTCCTCAGCTTGCCTTGTGTTCTCCCCCTCTACCTCATCTCCGGCGACGTGCATCTGTTTGTCTCCCCACATAAGGTACAATAAATAAAAAAGTCCTATTGACCTAATGTATTTTTATAACCATATTAATGCCTTTAGGATGTTTAAGTTGGGGAGTATAAAAAATTTTTGCAACACAAGGGGAAAAAGTGGACTGAAGGAAATACGGGATTTCAAGAGTCCCTCTAACGCGATATTTGCCTAATGCGAGGTCGGTGCGGAAGAAAATGCCCGCGTTAGGGAAGGAACACCTGTGTGTGTGTATATGTATGTATGTATGTATATATATATATATATATATATATATATTGTAGCTTTATGTGTAAGTGCAAGGCATGATTCTTATGTTATTGCTTTGTGTGCCAGTGGAAGAGATTTCATTCTAGTCAAACTGGCTCAAGTAGTCATTTTATAATCTGGTGAAAGTAAGTATTATACTGAAAATGACTTGCACAGTTGAAGCTCTTGTAGTGAGTAGCATTATATCCATTTTTACTGTAATATAGAGTTAGTGAAATTTTAGGTACTGTACATGACCTGGACTTGTTTAGCTCTGCTACCACTTGTCTAGTTGAAAAAAGCCTCAGTGAAAGCATGATAATTTTATTTATGATTTGTGATGAAATAAGGTCCATCAAAAAAAAAAAAAAAAAAAAAAAAAGCAGGAGGGGGGAGGGTTGAGTGCTCTGTATAAATCTTCCCTTTTGGAAATGTTAATTAAGTTCAGCAACTTACACCGAAAATTTTTAGGAAGTTTATTAGATTCTTATATTGCATAGAATGATTATTAAAGCAAACTTCAGGTTCTTTACAGATTATCATAGATGTATTTGTGGATACAATTATTCACGTTGCATCTTATTAAGTGTTGTATTAGATGAATTACAGTATAGTCTCTTCCATATACAGTGGACATGTAAGCAATACAGTTGTGGGCAACAGGGATTCATAGTAACACTGGTCCTAAATATTCCAAGTTGCCACTAACTTGTGATTTATACTCAGTAATTTATTAAATTCGTTGCAAAGCAGCACTGCTGCTGCTGTTTCTACTGTTGCTGTACTGTTACTTTTCTCTCTCTTTCTGTTTCTTTGTGTGGTTGTGATTTAATGGCCAGTAGTGATGTAAGTTCATTAAATGATGGAAACACATTTTCATAATGGGTCCAACCTTGCTTCAGTTAGAAAGGAGCTTTGAGTGATGTGAAAAGGAAAGTTACACTACGTAATAGCTTCCAAACTGCTATGATCAGCAGCTGACGTAAATTCACTGATAAATAAGGCAGTTCTCACGCTGTTTTTCCATGGGACCAGTCAAACTGGATCTTGTCCTTGTGGGGGAGGGGGGGGAATCAAACTATAAAGGCAAGTGAGCCCTTAGCAAGTGGCACAACAGTAGTAGCCAAAGCCAAGTAATAATGTTTGTGGAGTTGGTTATAGCCCATCATATGTTGGAAACTGTACAGTTTTCAGTAACACAAGTTGTCTGCTAGTTGCAGGAATTATATGAATAAGAGAGCATCACATTGCTGGGGTTAACTGTATTGTTCACAGGCACACTGTATACCTTTGAGTTGATTAGATGGAGTGTGACTATGAAAAAATTTGTAGCTGATTCTCTGTAATAGTATTGTGTGAGACTTGTGATACTGTAGTTAATTTTTAGCTTGACAAAATATGAGTTCAGGCAGCAGAAGGTTGTTAAATTATTACCATCTCAGAGTCTCATTATATGAGTTCAGGCAGCAGAAGGTTGTTAAATTATTACCATATTAGAATCTCAGTCATAGTTTTATGTTGTGACAGAATTGGAAATTATGCTTTCCCTACTTCTTTTTAACTTCAGTAACTACTCCATACTCAGTCAAAAGTGCCACAGAAGTGGGTTTTGGTTACCCACAGCCATTTTTTAAGAAAACACTAATTTCAGATACAGTATTGTACTGAAAAGAAAGACTACAGGTTTTTATTATATCTAACCTAACACCTCCTGACCTCTGCTTGGGGTTTTGCCTGAAGCTGTTCTTGTACAGTGTGTGTAATAGTCCTTAAGCACTAAACTGCACTTGGTAGAGAATCTTCAATGAAAAACATTGGCTAGGCACTTATACACGGTATCCCATGAGATTTTTTGTTAGAAACTTCAGGAGGTTATTGTGTGGTGAATTTTGGCTGATAAATGCTTTATGAACTGGGATTCTATTCTCAGTCTTAATGGAGCAACAATTACTGGTGAAAATAGTCTTCCTTGTAATTAGCCCATAAAGCCAGAGATAGCTGTATCTCCATAACAGTTATATTGATAATTGGCACTATGTTGATATAGTACTTTTTGCTCAAAATAAGCCCTAGATTAACCTCTTGAAGTTTCTTTTAAAAAATCTCACAGGACACTATCTATAATCCCATAAATTTCCTTTGGGTCAGGCATTTCGGATCTCATCAAAGGCACTTACTCAAATGTTTCCACCTTCCTGAGAAAAACTTGTGTGGATGCTCTCTCATGGAGGGCTGCCACCACAGTGGAATGGGCCCCATCTCACAGAAAGTTCCATCTGTATGCCAACACATTTCACTCCTGCAAGTATGTAGACCTTTTCACATTGAACCTCAAGGCCAGTGTCACGCTGTTTGTACCTCCCTCAGAGCAGACTGGCCGGGGAGACCAAGTGCACTGTTCAGTGCACTTTAATACCCAGATCTCCATACATCTTTTGCCTCCTCTCAACAGTAACATTGTTCTATCTATCTATCTATTGCCAGACGCCTCAATCCTGCACGGGGTGGCCACAAACAAATCGCCTCCATGTCACTCTGTCCCCTGCCATTTCACTACCACGCTCCCAACTCACACACCCCTCTCTCATATACCTCTCCACTCCATCCCATCCTCGGCCTCCCCCTCCCTCTCGCCCCCTCCACCTCACTCACATACACTCTCCTCGTCCGTCTTTCACTCTCCATCCTCTCCACATACCCAAACCACCTTAGCGTGTTTCTCCTAACGCTTCCCATCACGTCCTCAACCACATCACAACGCTCCTTCACTTCCTCATTTGTTAGTCTGTCTCTCCATGTGACTCCACATGCTCCTCTCAAATAACTCATTTCCACTGCTTTCACTCTTGACTTCTGTCCTTCCAACAGGGTCCAAGCTTCACTTTCATATGTTAGAGTTGGTATCACAATACTGTCATGTAACAACTTTTTCACTTCCATGCTCACCTCCCTGTTTCTTATCACTGCTTTCAATGAACCAGCAACCTTCCTTCCCTGCTGCACCCTTTCGAGCGCTTCACCCTCCAGACTTCCATCCTTACTCATCACACTGCCCAAGTACTTAAATTCATTCACATTCTCCATATCCTTCCCATCCAATCTCACTGTACATTCACTGGTTTCACTTCTCTTGAAGACCATCACTTTACTCTTCCCTACATTCACCTTTAGATTCCGTTTCTTACACACTCTCCCAAACTCATCTACCAAGCCTTGCAGCTCCCCTTCGTCTTCGCTCAACAACACAGTATCATCTGCAAACAACAGTACAAGGAGTTTCCAAACACTGCCCTCTCTCACTAGGGCCGCTCCAACATCCACTGTCCGACCTTGTATCTCTTTTATAACCCCATCCATGTACAGATTGAACAACCATGGAGACATGACACATCTTTGTTTCAATCCAACCTTCAAATGGGAAGATTCACTCTGTTTGCCATCCACACGCACTGCAGCCTTAGCACCCTCATACATACTCTTCACTGCCTTCAGCAACTTCCCATCCACTCCATATATTCTTAATACCTTCCACAAACCTTGTCTATCCACCCTGTCATATGCTTTCTCCAGATCCATGAAGGCTGCATACAACTTCTTTCCCTTCTCTAGAAACTTTTCCACTAAGGATCTAAGAATGAATATCTGGTCTACACACCCTCTTCCCTTCCTAAAACCTCCTTGTTCTTCTCCAGCTAATTCCTCTGTAATTTCCCTAACTTTATAAGTATCCTACCATATACTTTTCCTATTACACTGAGAAGGCAAATGCCCCTATGATTACCACACACTGCTTTTTCCCCTTTACCTTTGTACAGAGGAATAATTATACCTGACTTCCAATCCTCCAGGACTCTACCCTCCTCCTAAGCCAATCTGCATACCTTCCACATCCATTCTATTGCTATCTCTCCCTCATGCTTCAGCATTTCACCACACACTCCATCAATTCCTGGGGCTGTCCTCATTTTAATTTTCTTCATTGCTTCCACCACTTCCATCCTGGTGATTTCTTCCTCTCTTCTCACAACCCTCCTTCTCCCTGCCATTCCCCAGCCACTTATACTTGCATTACTTTCATTCTCTATGTTCAACAGTTCATTAAAGTGTTCTCTCCATCTGTTTACTTTTTCTCCCTTCTCCACTAGTAATCTACCATTTTTATCTTTCACACCCCCACTGACTTCGTTGGCACCCTGTCTAGCTCTCCTTTTCTCCTTCCAGAACATTTTCTTACATTCCCTCCACTTTGCACTCAAATTCCTCATCCACTCTCTTCTTACTCTCTCTTACTAATCTTTTCACCTCTCTCCTCCTCACTACATATAACTCTCTCATCCGTCTCACAGCTTCTTCGTCGCCCCTGTTCCTCATCCACTCATTATATGCTTTCTTCTTTTGTGCCACAGCCTCTCTCACCTCTTCAGTCCATCATGCTGTTCCCTGAACCCCCTTTCGTCTTCTCTTCACCCCACACACCACCTCACATGCTGCACAGATTTCTTCTGTGAATACCTTGCACACACCTTCCACGTCCCCCATCTGCTCCAATCTATATTTAACCAATCGCTCCTTCACTTCCCTTTTATATTTCTACCCTCCTTGTAACATTGTTTCAAGTGATAATATAGCTGTGGAGAGTTTGTGGACACATCCCCATGATAGCACCACTGTGGTCCACTAATTTGTTGTAGACAGTATAGATCTCCAAATGTGGTTGTTAAGCTCATATAACCAAAGATATACTAGCCATTTCTCATCAGTTACCATTGGATTACCTGGGAGAATTATTTTTTTGTTCAGAAACTCTGTGAAGGCTTTGTATTTATCCACTATTCTGCATTTAGGAATCAACTGCTTCTGAGTTTTAATTCTTTCATTCATTCATCATCTAATCCAATGTTGCCCCATAAGGGGCTTAGGAGCCCGGGGCTAGGCAAGCAGGTCTTGACATTTAAGGTGAGAGTGACCAGCGTCACTCATCCCTGAGTGGCATTATGTGAGCAATAAACCCAACCACCCCTTGGATATAAACCTGCACCGGCTCAATCTGGAGTGCCCTAATTACCCACTGAACCACCATGTGCCATAATTTGGTTAGATGGTGACCATCAACCACAGTAAATGGTTTCCTGGTGTACTTAGTTTTAACATCCTTAAAAAAAGAAAAGTTGATCTGCAGCAGCTTCATTATCTGACCCTCACCTGGGTGGTCTTTACAAAAATTTCTGGACGTATTCAGTTCTGATTCCCTTCTTCATCAGTTTGTGTCACAGAGTTTTTATTACCATATACAAAGCTGTTTTCCTCATGGCCTTCATTGAAAATTTTCTCCTCTACCAAGTGGTTTAGTATAGGAATGGTGGTTTCAGGCATTACACCCCACCTCCTGAGGCAGCAAATAGGGAGCTTTCTAAAACCCATCATTTTCATGGTGGAGAGCTTGTGTTATGCCTGTAAGACATTGGCTTTTGTGCTGTTTTGTACTCGTTTATTGTAAAGTATGTTTCATTCATTCATTCATCATCTAATCCTGTGTTGCCCCATGAGGAGCGTAGGAGCCCTGGGCTAGGCAAGTTGGTCCTGACATTTAAGATGAGAGTGACCAGCCTCGCTCATCCCTGAGTGGCATTATGTGAGCCATAAACCCCAACCATCCCTTGAATATAAACCTGCCCAGGCTCAATCCGATTGGAGCACCTTAATTACTCACTAAACCACCAGGTGCCATAATACGGTTATATGGTTACCACCAAGTGTAGTAAATGGTTTCCTGGTGTACAGGAAACCATTTGCCATGTCACTCAGTGTAGAGTCACCTGTTGACAGAAGGAAGAGGGAGGAATGAAGGAAAGAAAAAGAGAAGGGGAAGAAAGGAAAGAAGGCAGGAAGAAAGGAAAGGGCAGTCACCCAAGAACAGCACTACATCGAGTGAGTGTATGGCAGCAGATGATTACACCTTAAACTGATACTGTACATCAGATATACTGCTATCACAGAAGGTGAGATAATCACTTAGTTACAGTTCTAGCTCTGAAGAACAGTAACAGAAATGGATAATCTGCACATATGATGATTAAAGTAAGGATAGTAGACTAAATTATTCCCCTTCTCTACTTTGAGACATCTGAAATATTTATATCTAGTCCTCTTAATGTAGCCCAGAGCTTCATGAAAGAATAACACATGTAATCATTAACTATTTTCAGTGAGAGCATCTGTCTATTTTGTTTATAATTGTGGACATAAAACAGTAGTTTGGGATTCCATTTTCAAACAGTGTATCCCTTTCAGTCTGATGACATATTTTGTATTTAATTCTTGCTGTCACCAGAATTTTTATTTACTTTTGGGTAGACTTTTCAAGCTGAAAGAGTAATATTGTATTGAATAACCCTTTCACTACTAGAGATCCATTTTTGGTGCAATAAAATTGTTTGGTGGTAGCAAAAGTAAAGTGATAAATGTCATCACAGTGAAAAGGTTACCAGCTTGTTGTCAAGTAGTGACATTGCTGGTATCACTTAAGCAGTTATGTTATTTGTAGCACAGGGACTGTTGTGTTCCCCAGGTATTACAGCAAGCTTTGTAGCAGTGAGATAAAAGTGCAGTTTTACAATGTCCTAGCTAAAGGTTTTAGGTGTTGCTGAGAATTGTACAGATGCTGGATTCAGGTTTGAGTGATATAGTACATTTCAAACCTTGAGACATTTTAAAAAGACATGTACATCTGAATGAAAATGCCTTGTAATACCATAATAAACTATTGATGTGCATATAGTATAACTTCAGTTTTATACAATGTTGTTCTTGAAGAGCACAGGATAAGTATCTCTGTTGTAATATTCATCCTGTATTTTTATGTTTAGAAGTATAGTACTGTAAAGATTTGGCATTCATAATTCATTGTACAGTAATGGTGTACGCAGGAAGTTGCCTGTAGGAAAAATTTTGTAGCCAAGTTTCCAGTTTCACACCAGTGTGCATTAATGTATAACTGTTGCAGCTTCCTTTTCTACCTTTTTTTTCTTTCCACACGGCCCTCCTTTAATGAACTAATAATACAGAACATGTCAGGTTCCCAGTAACTTTATTGAAACTGTTTAGAACCTTGCCTAGTAGATCTTTTGTTGTAAATGATCAGGTGAAAGAGTCACATTAGCAAATGAGTAAGTACCATAAACTTTAATCTCAGGTTTAGTGTAAATTCTACTGATACTGGTATGTCAGTTTACATATTATAATATTTATTAGTAGGAATATATGGTTGGGGATGACTAAATCTGTATTTATTTCAGCTGAACACAGAGATAAATTGCCTGATATTTAGTCAAAATGTACCATGCCAAGATTTATAGCTGAATATAATAACTACAATTGACTTTGAAAAGAATAAAATCTTTTTTTAGGTTTACCCATTAGTAGGCAAGGCTCTTCCTCAGTTGTTGGTAATACAGCTGAGCTGTTACTCACTTTTTTACTCTTTCATTGGTACTTTATGCACTGACAGTACTGTATTTTAGCTAATGCCAGGCTGATATATTCAGCAGTAGGAAATCTGTAGTTTCAAAGAGTTAGCATTCAACACTCATACCTATGACTGAGCCTCATGATTGATGGTGTTTTGTTTAGATAGAGCCAGTTAAGCTGTATATGCACACCATGACTAGATTCAGCTCCTCTATCTCCTAATTGCTCTACCAGAAGAAATCACATCATTTCAGGGTAGCAACATCAGTCAGACACTCAAAATGCCAATGGAATAAACACTGTTTATCATAGTGTCTTTGTAAGTGCAAGACTCCTTGTGCTACCCACACGTCAGTTGTTTGACTTGGTTAGATAAGAGCCTTGAAATGTGCTTCATCACTTGGGCTGTCCTTCGTACTCCCAGGCTGTTTTTTAGTTCACTGTGGTATGGGTGGATGCTTCCTGGTCCTCTTTACAAAAAAGTTTTGTGTTTTAAGTAAGTTAAGAATGGTGCTTTGTTTACATTCCCCCCTTCTTTCTTCCTTCCCCTTTCGTATTTTCCCATTTTCTTTTATTTTCTTACCTTATCGATTTCTGTGCTTAGTTGAGAAAAAGGACATGGCTCTCATTTTCTTTGTTATTTTTCCTGTTTTTGAACTAGTTTTTACTTTGGTAGCACCTTTGCTACTTTCTGGTGTGCTTGTTTCTTCTAGTGTCATTTCTTTCTTTCTCACAGGGAACTGTTATCTTACACTATTATTGCCTTGTTTGATGATTTTATATTTGCTTTGCATGATATATTTTTTTATTACTGCCCACTCCTCTCTTTTTGTCTATTAGCTATTGGGCTAAAGGAGGATGGTCAGCTGTCCAAGGGTCTATCAGTCACCTTTGGTCATTCGTGGGACACTTCCTCCTTTTAGACACTCACCATACTATGCATCCAGCAGGTTGCTGGTCGTCTGTTGGGGTCATGTTTAATGCATAGCTACTTGCATCTCCTTGGAACCAGGTTTTTGCAGATGTAGCTTCCAAGATAGCATCACAGCAAACATGAACCTCTTCTTGGGGATTGTTTTGAGACCAGAAATTTGTCCTTTCAGACCTACATCCAACACCTAGGTGCTCATATGCCACCTTGGAACTTAGGACCCTGTGGCTGAAAATTTTGGGACAATATTCACTTAACAGATCAGTCCATACTGTCTCCTTAGAAATTAGGTCTTTCCAGCCAGGGCTTTTAAGAGGGTCATGACTGACATAAACCTCTGTCTGAGGATCATTGTGATGCCAGGTCTTACTCCTGACCATACACTACCTGGATTCTATGGGCCCTCTGACCAGACTTCCCAGAGCACTGTCTAAGATATTGTGATGCCAGGTCTTACACCTGACCATACACTACCTGGATTCTATGGGCCCTCTGACCAGACTTCCCAGAGCACTGTCTAAGATATCCCTCCTTGTCATGGGGTCTACTTCAACAAACACCCCCCTAGTCCCATCACAACACGGTTTTAGGCCACTACACTCCACAAACACTCTTCTTACAGACCTTACACAAAGAGTTTTTGATGGCATGAATTCAGCTAGGCCACCACACAGAACACTAGTCACACTAGACATTAGCAAAGCTTTTGATGCCATCCCCTGCCACAACCTCACAAACAAAATATTCAACACAATGCACAATAACACAAAAAAATGGCTGGCAAACTACTTAGCAGGCACCTGTGCACATGTAACATTTGCTAGTCAGTCTTCAAAGATCAGAAACTTCACAAATGGCATCTCTCAAGATCTGTTTTGTCCCCTTCACTCTTTAACCTATACATGCACGACATACCCACACCCCACACACCACAGATACACATAGCTTCCTATGTAGATAACATAACCCTTACATGTACATGCCAATAGGCAAACACACCACACACATCCTCCAACCTTACCTCAACACACTACACGTATGGTTCACCACAAACAGGATCAAAATAGCCCCAGCCAAATCTACAGTGACCCTTCTCATAAACTTGACAGCAGAACATAGTCACATTCCACACCTCACCATAAACAACACTTCCCTACCACACACACACACAGACAATATCCTTGGTGTAACATATAATACATCAGTGTCATTTAAACAACACATCAGAAACATTAAAGATAAATTAACACCAAGACTCAGTGCCTTGAGTTCACTTGCCCATACAAGATTTGGACACAACAAAGAAACCACAACCACAGTATACAAACAGTATATACATTCAGTGATGAATTTTGCAAGCCCTGCTTGGGCTCCTAACCTTACTAAAACACACTACAACACTCTACAGACCATACAGAACAAGGCCCTAAAAATAATCACAGGCTGTACAGTACTACACCCACAGACCACCTACATCAAGACCCACAGACCACCTACATCAAGACCCACAGACCACCTACATCAAGAAACCAAAGTCCTCAAAGTCAAGGATCATCTAAATATGAGAGGCACCAAAATTCTTGCTGCAGCTTCCACAAACCCACATCCATTACACTACATGGCAGCACATCAACACACACCAAGGAACATCAAAACAGCACCCAGCATACGATATCATACACAAATACTGTCATCCCTTCCCCCTCACCTGCCTCAGACCAGCATCCAGGAGCATATCCATACACAAATCACTCGTCGCTCCATTCAGTCACTTAACCCCTCTGTGGCCGAGGGTGTGGAATTTTCCGTGCACCACAGGCCGGCAAGGGGGCCATTTTCTGAAGTATCGAAAACTTTTTTCCCTTGCCATATTGAAGAGAAAATTTAGACGCACCTAACAGTGCATATCCCAGCTTACTAAACCCATTCTGTGGCTTGCAATGGAGCGTGAAAGTTGCAGAAATATTGGCAACTGATATCCGCTGCGAAGGAGTGGTGCGACAGTGCAACTTTGCAGGTGGTTATTTTTATTATTATTTTTTTTTAACCCCCCAAAACAATGCGAATGGTGCTGAAATGTTGCGCATATAGGAGATATGATGATATTGAATTATTTCAGCACATATGTTGGGAATGGCTGGGGAAAAAAATTATGAATATTTTTTCACCTTTTTTATATAAAAATGTGTTAATGGTAGCTTCGAGTTATTTTTTACTTTATTGTTGTGCCCATGCTTGGAAAAGGGAGTGAAAGGGTTGAATTTTCAGTCCTAAATGAAAACTGCATGTCTTCCAAGGCTAGGCTCTCTCACGGGAGATGAAAGTGGAGGGTCAGATCCGATTAGCAATACGGAAGTTGAGTCGCAGCTTCCAACTCCCACACGACGCGCATGGCTAAAACCATAATCGTAATGCTGTTTCAAAACTATGAGTAAGTCTAATTATTACGAATACAGAGACAAAGCAGAAATAAATACGTTTACAGACGAGGGAAAACGTATTTTTTCCATAACACGTTCACCTTTCTCTATCATTTTACCTTGTTACACTCGCAATATATGTTGCTGTCTTGTAAACTGGGTGGTTGTGTGTGTTTTGCAAGGGAGGAAAAAGATTGTATTTTCTGTCTGGTTCGAGATAATGGGTGTAACTATGTGTTTTTAGGCATGGTCACGAGCGAAAAAATCATACATACACTCCTCACGGCAGCAGGTGGTGAACCAAGAGTCAGAGAAAGGATACGTGAGAGGGTGAAGTGAAGGTCAGTCTCATGTCCCAGATGTTCATTCACTTCTCAAAAGTTTTCACAGTTCTCTACAAGTCGCGCTGTGTTGAATGATGCAAACCATTGCAAGAAACCTGATCAAATAGGTGCAGATACCAAGACAAAAATGTATTTTTCACTTATTATCATCTCTTTTTTTTGTGCCTGTATTAGTTCATAATCATAAACAGGTGGTTGTGTGTGTTTTGCAAAAAAGGACAAAGATGATATTTTCTGCCTGGGTCGAGATAATGGGTGTAGTTGTTCTTGTTTAAGCATGGCTGGGATTGAAAAAATCGAAAATCCACTCATCACAGCAGCAGGCTCTGAACTGCTTGATGGGGTGTATGGGAGTGTAGTGTAGGTCAGTCTGAAGACATTCAGAATGTTTGTTCACTTCCCAAAAATGTTTGCAGTTTTTTATAGGCCGTGCTCAAATGACGCCAGCGGCCATTTATCTGCTAAACATCATTCGATGCCAGCGGCCACAGAGGGGTTAAAGACAACACACAGCTGCATGCACGGCCTCCTGATATCCACCCGTCTGAATCCTATCTCCCTTATGAGGACCAGGTCCATCCAGCCCTCTTAAGTTATCGGAAGTGGCTGGATGACTCCGTCGCTATTGCCTGTCCAGGATGTAACACAGCACCCAATACTTTATAAAGCACATTGTGGAAGACTGCATTGTACACAATCACCTACGCCAACAACACAACATACAATCCTTGAGAGGTCTGTGGGAAAGCCCGGTCTCAGCCGTGGCCTTCCTTAGGGACTAGGGGCTGTTCAGCCAGACTGCCTAGGGAACAACTACTACTACTACTACTACTACTACGACATACATTCTGGTCATTATGGTTCCCCATTGTTCACAGGAAGAATCTCTTAGGATCCTCAGCTAATACCTTCACCTGTCATTGTCAGATGTCAGAGAATGAGTTGTGGCAAATGGGGGAGGTGGTGGCTGAATTGGTAAAGAAGTAGCCTGCAGACCTAATGGACCCAGGTTTGAATCCCTGCTGGAGCAGAGAATAGTTTAAGGCCATAAATTTCGTAAAGCAGACTTTACTGATCTATCAGAAGACCTGCTGACAAGTCATAAAAATATCCTTTTACTCTAAGTTGGCCCAGATTTTCGTCCATTTGTAGCTTATTCCACGTAGCTCAGTGGCAAAAAATAAACAATACTACAGTTCTGTATCCTTTCCATAGCACTTCGTGACGAGTATCATATTCAAGTGTTTGTCTCTTGTTACAACTTAGCCTTCATGATGGAGAGAAGAAGAACAATAGGTACCCAGTGCCAAAATCCAGCACAAAGCCAGATCATCGGCTACAAGTGATGTATGCTGGTCGGGCCGGAAATACAGACACGGCATTGTGAAGAAATTGGGTCAATGGAAAAAGTATATCATATCACAGATGGGGTTAGTGACGTCAGGAACGGAGTTAGATGTTGGAAAGAAGACCAATAGAGGTAAGGAAGGACATGATATTATGACAGGAAAAATATGATGATTCTCAGAGAAAATCTGAAAGGAGGGGAGGACGTTGGAGGGAAGACAAAAAAGGAAAGGAAATACGTCGCTGTACAGTGTAAAGAGGACAATCAAGGAAAATGTGACGTATAGAGAGAATGGTATTGCAATGCGTACAGAGGGGAGGGTGACCACCAGACATCAAATATGAGTGGGTAAGTCTAGTATGACCAATTCTAAGACGAGCTAAAGCAGTCTCCCATCTCCTATTACGGTGGCAAGGGGCTAGCCAAGGAAAAATAAATGGTTTAACAACACGTAGTTTATTATTAGTGATAGAGTCCCAGCAAGACTGCCACCGGTGCTGAAGGAAGGAAGTTAGGGCAGGAAGAAAATCAGAGACTGGAATGAGGAAGGAAGGAGAGGCATCTTTGGCAACAGCCATGCGAGCCAGCTGATCAGCACGTTCATTGCCCGTGATGCCCACATGTCCTGGAACCCAACAGAACTGGACTGTTTTACGACGAGAGGAGATACGGAACAACCATTCCAAGATACGAAGGACTAAAGGATGAGAAGCAAAAGGTGACTGAAGAAGGGATAGCGCACTATATGAATCAGAGAATATTACAAATGAGGGAGAGGAAGCACGACAAATATACCGCAACGCAAACCAGAGGGCATCTAACTCTGCTGTTAGAACACTTGCATAGGTAGGAAGACTAAAATGATAAAAGGTGTCAGGAAAGAGGATCGCGAAGCCAACACCCTCCGGGGTTTTTGAACCATCAGTGTATATAAGGACTGCAGAGGAATGGCGGGAGAGATGGTCAGAAAACCGAGCACGAAGAATGAATGAAGAAGAATTGGACTTAGAATAGGGGAAAATGGAAGAACAAATGTGAGGTCGCGGAAGTAGCCAGGGAGGAAAAAGGCATGTGCGGTAAGAAAAAACATTACTAATAGCAAGAGAGGAATGCGAGAGGGGAGTACGAGCTCGAATTGCAAAAGATGGCCTGGTTCTAGGGGTGGAAAACATGTCTATGTCAGGAGTGGGAGGAAGCAGAGAAGGAGTATGAGGAAAACAGTGCAACTTAGCATAAGTACGAAGAGAAAGTAGAGCACGACGGCGGAAAAGTGATGGAACTCCTGATTCAGCATACAGACTTTCAACTGGGGAGGATTTAAAAGCGCCAAGTGCCAGACGGAGACCATGATGATGCACAGAATCAAGTTGTTGGAGGACGGTGTCAGAAGCGGAAGAATAAACTTGGCTAGCATAATCAAGTTTGGAGAGAACGAGAACAATATGGAGCTGAAGGAGAGTAGCCCGATCAGCACCCCACGACACATGAGACAAAGTTTGTAAGAGACGGAGGCGTTGCAAGGCTGAAATTTTCAAGGAGGCAATATGATCCTTCCAAGTAAGACGGGAATCGAAAAGAAGGCCAAGAAAGGAAGCGGAGGTTTTGTATAGGAGAGGAGAGCCATAGAGAAAAAGAGGTGGTTGGGAAATAAGATGAGAGCGAGTAAAAGTAATAGCATGAGACTTAAGAGGAGAGAACCGAAAGCCATGAGAAGTAGCCCATTCATGATGGAGAGACGGCAAATTTAGGCCAAGTCATCGTAAAAGCAGTATAATACCAATACTCCAGCCCTGTATGTGACATTCCTAACATGTACTCAGTATGGAAGATGGGTGTTAGCACCAAAGTGATGACGTGCGGAGGTGTATGGCATGTAGGAGGACTACTGGGCCTCGGGAACAGGCTGTGAAGCCATGCCTAGAGTTGGGGAGGGGGGGAGCGAGAGAGAGAGAGAGAGAGAGAGCGGTCTGTGGATGCCTGTTCCGTGTCCTGCATTCATTATACTGTGAATCATCTTCAACCCCTGAAAGACATCTGGGCTGCCCATGCCTGCTGCCATAACTGTGTGGAGACAGTAAAACAAAATTCAGACATACTTGTGGCTTTGAATCTGGGACATTTTAGTCTTGTTCGGCTTCATCAACCCTTCAAAGACATCTGGGCTGCCCATACCTGTTGCCTTAACTGTGTGAAGATAGTTAAACAAAAAAATTCAGCCATACTACTGCTTTGCTCTGTCTCAGCAGTATTTGGGGCTTCTATAAACTTGTTCAGATTCATGAATATCCCATCAGTAATTTGGTTTTCTCTCTTAAGGCATCTGAGAAATTTCTAAAAACTATTCCCAGGACAGGAAGATAGCCTGGAATTATCCAACCCTGTGTCAGGACAAACTGGGACTACTTTGGCCTTGGACTTCTCATTTCAGCTGGGTCTATTCCTTACTTCCTGTTTGGTGAGGATTCTTGTATATTGCATGCACACGCACATACACACACACGTTTTCATTGCAATACTCACAAAATATAGTCCGATTTTTTCTAGTAATTTGTCACAAAAACAATGTACAAGCTGATAAAATGTTTATGCCGGCAGGACTACACATGTACAGCCCATGACATCCTGGAGGAGCGAGGGACTGTACGGGTGGCGATCACTGTTGAACGACTGCTGCAGTTCTATCAAGGCCGCCACACCCCTATGTCTCCTCGCAATATGACCCCTGTATGATCCTTCCGCTTGCACCATGACCCATACAATCATGCTTCATTTCATCAACTTGGTGCTCTCTATTAGTCATGTCTTTGTTCTTGAATCTTTCATACAAGTTTTTAAACTTGCTCTTTTATATTTCTACCACTAATTTGATCCTTATTTGCAACCACATATTTTTTTGTTTTAACTGGGTGCTCTTCTCCTTTTACTACAACAGGTTTGATCCCTCCTTAGAGATTTATTTTTTCTCCCATCAGCTCTTCACTTTTTTTTTATGAAGTCTCTTTTGTGACTGTTAGATTATTGATACTTTCTCTCCTCAGAACTAATTTGTGTACAGTGCCTTCATTTACTTGTATAATTTTCATTGCTTCTTTTGTGTACTACGGTACTACTCACTTATTTCATCTGGCTCATATTATCAGTCTCCCTTCTTGCTGTGAAGCTCCTGGCATACCTTTTCCCTTCCAGTATTACCGGTACTTGGTGGTGCAACTTCAAGTTATGGGTTACCTGACAAACAGTATAAATTGCCCTTCCAGTACAGTTTGGTATTCCAGTGAGGAGGTATGAAAGTACGTCAATGTTAATTACAAAGGTAACCTATTCATCCGTGTAAATGAGTATATATAAACATATATTTTATTTCTTTTACATATGTCAAAATGAAAGCCTTGTGTTGTCAGCTGATGCTTTTTAGTGCTCTGTGACAATACAGTCGACCCTTGATGCTATGGACCTCGAATCAACGGATTTCGGAAGCAACGGACAATATCTGCTGGCAGAGAATCACTCCAGACACCGATCTTTTTTTTTTTTTCCAAATTCCATTACCGGCACACTCATGATCAGTGATTTCTGCGCAGGGGTGCCCCCTTTGTACCCCTGTATTCCCAACGAGCTACTCCAGCTCCCTGCCCTCCCCCATACCACTACCCCACCCAACCCCCCACGTCATTCTTTACTGGCAGTTACATCTCAAGCTAACCCCATAATTTACACTCATAGTCACATTACACATACACAGACAAAACACTAGGACATGTAAAAAGTATATAATATAACTATCAACGGTGCAGCAAGAAGTTAATGCATTATAACGTTGACAATAAAAAACATTGACAACGGCCATACCATTCCTCATGCATTGGGTGCTTGCATGCGTACGTGTCAGTGTGTGTGCATGTTTTTGTTTGTTTGTGTGTGTGTGTTCTTACCTAATTGTCCTTACCTTAGCTCGATCGGTAGAGAGTTGGCTTGCAGTCCCGAGGGACCCAGGTTCGAATCCTCGCTGGTGCAGGGAACAGTTTAAGAATTTGAATTTCATTAAATCAGGCTTTACTGATCTACCAGGAGACCCGCCGACATGTCGTAAAAATGACCCCGCTAATACCAATACACCAGTCCTGTATGAGACAGCCCTAGCATGTATTCAATATGGACGGTGGGTGTTAAGCGCCAAAGTGGTGACATGTAGATTGTAGGAGGACGACTGGGCCTTGATAGCAGGCTGTGAAGCCTATGCCCAGAGTCGGACACATAAAAAAAAAAATAAAAAAAAAAAAACCTAATTGTATATTTACAGGAATGAGTCAAGCTCTTACTGTCTCATGTCTTAAACCATTTTCATCACCTATCTCCTTAAATTTATGAATTGTTTTGGCACACACTGTTTCATTTGGTAGTGCATTCCACTGATCAATTGCCCTATTTGGGAAACTAAATTTCCTTATGTCTTTATCATCTCTCTTTTTATGCAGTTTTTTGCAGTGTCCTCATGCTGATGCTTCCCCATTGGTTATATATTCATTTATGTCTATTTTCTCCTTCCCTGATATGCATTTATATAGCATAATCATATCTCCCCTTTTCCTTCTCTCCTGTAGTGTGTTGTGTGTGTGCATCCAAAGCAGTACACCCAACATGTGAGGCCTGAGGTGGCTGTTGTTAACATTTTTGTTTAGCTGTCAATATCATTATGCATTCTTGCTGCAGCATGTTGATAATTATAACATATTCTTTTAACATATCCTAGTGTCCTGTGTTTGTATTAGCAGTGGGACCAAGAGTGTTAAGCATGAAATCAGCTTGAGATGTAACTGCCAGTTAAGAATGATGGGTGGGATGGGGGATGGTAGGGGTATGGGGGAGAGTTGAGAGCTGGGGTAGAGGCAGGTGGAACTCAAATCGTCCCCCCCTCTCCTCTTCCCTGGGTATACAGGGGTAGGAAGGGGGCTCCCCTGGGCAGAAATTAGTGATCGTGAGTGTACATCTTTTTTCATTTCTAAGTACATACAGTATTTCTCTTTACAGGTACAAAATGATACTGTAGAACATAAAAAATTACTGTAATACAGTACTGCACAGTACACAACAAACAAGTTGTAATATAGTGGGTCCATAGAAAAAGGGGTATTGTGAGGTAAACTAGTCTGCGATAGTGTCGCTGCACCTCATCTTCGATACCATCGTAATTCTTTTGCTATTTTTAGAGTTTTAGGCTATTTTTCCCTTCATTTTCAAGCAGCGGACTTTTTCAAGCAACGGACACTCATCCCACCATATTAGTCCTTTGATTCGAGGGTCGACTGTATTATGTTTCCTTATTCAACCCTCTGCTTTCCCACCAATAAGCCAAAGGCAAATTATATCACCCTCAGTCTGTTTCAAAGACTGTTGTAAGCTACAACTTCGATTTATGTCATTGTTTATCAGTTTTCTATGCATTTTATAATTTTCATGTTTTACTTGTCATTTTGTTCATGGTTCAAATCATTCCCTTAGCTGTCATTTCTAAATATGGAAATATGGCATCATACGACTGTGGTATCACATGTTCCTTTTCGTCACTCCCTCCTTCCTCCCCCCAGTATTTGTAAAGTTTTTAGCATCAATCCACAATTTAAGCCATCCATTCAATTGCCGAGTTTTTGTTAATGATATTTAAAAATTTCAATATACATATTATTCCATAAGGTACCAAATAGTGTATTCTTACATCTTATATACCCCAGTTGAAAATAACTTGTTGTGTTTGAAAGTCTGCCCCTCTTTAACCACCAGAGATGTAAGAAAGTATGTTATCTACAGTAATATATTTCCTGTTACCTTACCATACTTATGTTAATACTTAAAACCAGCAGAGTAAATACATGTATTCCTTAACTGCTGAAGCCCAGACCTCGCCATAATCAGTCCAATAGAAACATTTACCAGGAATCATTTCTGCATGATTTGCTCTTGTACAGTGAATTACTGTAAACATGCTGCCACTGTGATAACAGATAATGGTGCATTTCTGAAGCCTTCCTTACAGTGCCACATTTTGAATCATCGCCATCAAGGTTGCCGATCCATTTTATACAGAATTTTTTACAAACAGTGGTTGTAAAAGGAAGTGTGAAAGGGAAATTCATGTTTGCAACACCCACACCACAGATCACTATGCCAAAACTCTACCAAACACAAAATTAACTAAACATACTTTTATCCTGGTCACTGCTTTTAATGAACCTATAACAAATCATCCAGTATTACTATTTTAATTATATGCAACTGACAGGTTGGACCCAAGGTAAATGATCTGATATCATGCTCTGTATTACAAAAATTGCTGCATAAAGTTATTCTTTTAATTTGCCAATATGTATGCAACATGCTGCAGATTAAATTGCATTTTTACATAAAATACTTAATCTCTTTAAGGTTTTTATATACATTGTGCAATGTAGTTCCTGAGTAAATCACTACATGTTTCTTAATCATACACCTAAACATATATTGTAGTTAAATAAGCATGATCATGGTATTTACCTGGTCAAGTGCAATATACTCATAACATACTTGAAGCAGTGGTACTTAATACTGTATACCTGTATTGTACGATGCTTTTGTGTGAACTCCTGGTTAAATATTAAATTACTGCATATCCTGAAAGTTACCTGTATGCTTTGGTAATACATACTGTAGATACCTGTGCTGGGATAAAATTCATTGTACACATTGAGCTCAACTTCCATTTGATGTTTAATAAATTGTGTAAATGATGCTGTGTTTGTAGATGAATGTACATAGCAATAAATATTCACCAAAGATATAACAGAATATTATTAATACTGCTTCAGCTAGTAATATATGAATCCTCACCATTTTCATTTTGCATTCATTTCACATAGTCTACTTTTTCACTCTCACAGTTGGTCACTTGACACCCATGCAATGTGGCTATGACTCCCATGCTAACGTTGAGTGGTAATGAGGGATCTTTCAAGTCACAAGGTCAAGTGAGTGATGCTGTAATTACAGTAATCCCACGATTATCTGACGTAACAGAGCCATCGGTACGTCTAGGTAAGGAGGAAATCCAGATACGGGGCAATATCCTACCTACCTATACTCTACCTACGGTATTTGTACAGTATCCCTCCTAACTGTGGCAATGTTCTTTGGTATTTCAGTTATTTGGACATAAAAACACACACTATGTTGTTAGGGGGAGGCGGTGGCTCAATCGGTAGAGAGGTGGCCTGCAGTCCTAACGGACCCCGGTTCAAATCCCCGCTGGGGCAGGGAACAGTTTAAGGATTTGAATTTCATTAAATCAGGCTTTACTGATCTACCGGAAGACCCGCCGACATGTCGTAAAAATACCCCCGCTAATACCAATACACCAGTCCTGTATGAGACAGCCCTAGCATGTATTCAATATGGATGGTGGGTGTTAGTGCCGAAGTGGTGACATGTAGAGGTGTATGGTATGTAGGAGGGCTGCTGGGCCTTGATAGCAGGCTGTGAAGCCTATGCATACCCAGAGTCAGACACACACACACACACACACACACACACAAAAAGGAGAGAAGTTAGCACTTCCCTTGATAAGGACGGGCAACACATATACTGTCAAGGCAAAGTCACTTTGGCAGTACCTGACATTTTTTTTGGTGGTAGGTGGGGGCGCTCACCATCCACTCACTCAATGTAGTACTGCTTTCGGGTGTCTGCCCTTTCCTCTCCTCCATTCTTCTTTCCTTCCATCCTTTTCTGTCCTTCATTCTTTCCTCGTCCTTCTGCCTATGGGTGACTTTACACTCCCTCTTCTGTCTTTCTTTCCTTCATTTTTTCCTCTTCCTTCTGCCTGTGGGTGACTCTACAGTGAGTGACAAGCCAAATGGTTTCCTGCACACCAGGAAACAATTTACTATGTTGAGTGGTAACCATATAACCAAATTTTGGCGCCTGGTGGTTAAATGGGTAATTACGGCACTCCAATCGGACTGAGCCAATGAAGGTTTGTATCCAAGGGGTGGTTGGCGTTTATTGCTCATGTAATGCCACTCAGGGATGAGTGAGGCTGGTCACTCTCATCTTTAATGTCAGGACCAACTTGCCTAGCTCTGGGCTCCTACACTCCTCATGGGGCAACGTAAGATTGGATGATGATGATGATGATGGGAATATCCAATACAATGCAAGACACTAAGAAAACAAAGCATAAACAACAAAAATCCACAAATAAATAAATGAAGATGACAGTTGTACAAAGAATTTTAGGAAAGTACTGCACTGTACAGTACTTACTACCAAGTGAACAGTGGACAGGCGTCGTAACCCTCTAGCCTCCAGCTGGTGTACAGTAATCCTGTATGGTCTAGTGGCTAACGTAATCACTAATGGTGGCTGTATCGATACCAAAATATCGATACTTCCGATAATAAGTTTATCTGAAAGTATCGATACTGATGGCTAGGTACTGATTACTATGAGTACTAAAATTGACTTTCCAATTAATTGAAAATGTATTTTCAAAACTACTATTTCATTGGGAAGTGATGATTTTAAGATATATAGGTGCACTGAAAAGTAGTTTTGGTGCTCACGTTCCCCTAAAATAGTGGCCATAAAATTATTTTAACTCGGACTCTGTTGTAACTTTGTTAAATTTTTAGGTAGTTCATTGGACTGAAAAGGTTTTTAATTACGAATCTAACTAACTGTCGGTATTGGTAACTGATACCATCGATACTGGCCAACAAAGTAATAGGTATCATATCAGTTTAATCACTGCTACTGTCCATCACTAGTAATCACTTAACAAATGTCGGAAAACTCCTCCTTCTCTAACTGTTGGAGCTGGACAGTGAGTGGGGATGTGTGGTACTCGCCACTAAACACAGCACTGCCGTGCCTTTACTGGTCACGGTGGCGGACAGCTGTTTTTGCTCAGCTGGTGGGTTAGGTTCTTTTACCAGCACATAGCTCAGCTCAAGAGGCCAGCTAGGCAACTTTTGATCATTTGGTTGGGTGGCAGACAGTCATTTTTGCTCATCGTGGGTTAGGGTCTGTATTACTTGCACACGTCCAAGAACATTTGAGTGATCCGGGTGGCCGGGGGACTTAAACCGCTCAGTGAGGAGGTGGACAGCCATTTTTTGCTCAGCTGGTGGGTTGTGGTTATTACCCGTACTTGGCCAAAGAGGCCAACTGGCTGCCGAACCAATTTTTTGTATTTGTAGGCCATCTAACTGGCGATGTTGGAAATTTTATGTTCAGATACAAAGAAATCCAGATACGGACATAACAAAGCCAAGACTTAACCTTCGGATATGAAGCATGTTCGGATATGGAGCATCTGGATAATCGAGTGATTACTGCATTCATGCATCACTCAAGCTTTTGTAATTATGACTGCAAATTAATATGTAAGGTGACCAGATTTATTGGAGCTAAAAGCAGGACATTGTCAAGTGTATTTATATAAACAATATATATATACAGTAAACCCTTGATAAGCCGAACTTTTAGAAGCCGGAATCTTCAGTTAGCCGAACTCAGGCCGAGACCACATATGAAGTAGGCCGAAATGCAAAAGTAGGGGGAGAAATGGCGCCAAGCGGACTCGTGGCGCCAGTCTGCTGCTTGCTTTTGGAGACGGTAGTTGCGCCATTCTTACTGTCATTTAGTGCTGAACAGTGCTGTCCTTTTGCCTTCTGCCTTGCCATGGAAGGTTCATAGCTTAAAAGAAGTGATACTGGCACCTCTAGTCGTAAAGGAATGAAGCTAAAAAAAAAAAAAAAATGTGCGCGTGTGAGTGTAGTGATCATGATTAAAGTTCAGTACTATTATTACTGAAAGTGTTACATTGCAGTCTATTACAGTGATTACATTTAAGTTTAGTTCTTAATATAGAGTGAAATAAATACTGGGTACTGTTTAGAATTTACGTTACAGTATGAACTCAACCACCTCCACCACCTGTCTCCAAAACAAAACAAACTGCCAAAGAATCTACTGCTTCTAACGAAAGGTGTTACACTGCAGTCTATTATAGTGATTACATTTAAGTTTAGTTCTTAATATAGAGTGAAATAAATACTGGGTACTTTTTAGAATTTACGTTCACGTGTGAGTTAAACCACCTCCACCACCTCTGTCTCCAAAACAAAACAAACTGCCGACGATCTTCTGCCTCTGACGAAAGGCAAATTATGTGCACTGAATTCTTTCTTTTTTGTCTTTCTTTATTAATTTATACACTGTATATGCTCCTTTACTTTAGTGTTAAAAAGACAGGTAACAAGTATTGTTATTGCAATTTGGGGGGGGGGGTGAAAATCCATCTCCAACACACATTACCGACAGTCGGTACTGCCTCTGTGAATGATTTCCTACCAATTAACCACTTCAGTACTGTGATGTCTATTTCTACTTTAATTACGCTTCCTCCAGCCGATTTTATGGCACTCAGGACTGGACTCACATACTGAAGGGGCTAACGAAGGCTGTACCAACCCCCGTGCACTTCCACAGATCCAACATACACTGACTAAAATTGTCTGGTGGCAGCAAGAACAAAATGAAAATACACCCAGCACTGAAGGGGTTAAATGTATATTAAATGCACTATATTGTTTTTTGTCATAACTAATTTATTTATATATGCTTCTTTAATTTAGTGTTGAAAGGACAAGTAATAGGTATTGTCTTAGCAATTTTGGGGGGTGATAATTCGGTAATTTAGCAATTTTGGGGGGTGAAAATTCGGTAAGCCGGAAAATTCGGTAATTCGAACCAGGGTAGAGCCCCATATAGTTCGGCTTATCAAGGGTTTACTGTATATATATATATATATATATATATATATATATATATATATAT
>JAGKTI010000160.1:51602-62556 GCA_018397915.1 Birgus latro
TTTTTATTTTGCTTAACCAAGTGGGTTTTTGTGGCCAAGGAAACCATTCACTGCACTGAGTCATAAATACATAATCATATGGATGCCTGTTGCTCTAAGTGACTAAGGAACCCCAGATGGTCATTTACATCTGAGGAATGGTTGAAGTCTACTGCTTATATGTTGCCACAAGGTAGAATGACTGGTCATTCTTGCCTTAAATGTCTGGTGGTCTAGCCAACTAGGGAACTCCAGATGGTGTGGTCTATAGTGGTTTACATCTGTACATCTGAGGGATGACTGAAGTCCACTGCTTACTTGTTGCCATTCAGGGATTCTGAGTGGTAATTCTTGCCTTAAATGACTGCATTAAAGTATCTTAGTCCATAACCTGTGTGCTCCTGATAGACAATAAAAGACTGGGGGCGGATTCAGAAAGTTCAAAAATCCTCGCAAATCCACCATCTTTGGGCGTAAGAGCAACTTTTCACTTAAGTGCATATTCTGGAGCCCTAGAAAACGAGCGCAAACCCTATGCTGCGTTGTCAATTTTCCTCTTAGAGTTGCGCCATGTGGGAGGCAGTCCTAAGTACATCGTAAGCCTTATAACTCTCCTATTTTTAGAAATGTTGTAACTCAAACATCCCCCAAATCCTTAGAATTAAATCAAGCATCAATTAATCCTTCAGTGCATACAACTGTTGCAATTCTACAAAAAAATAATAAGTACAAGTGGCACGGACTGTCGTAGACGATACCAATATACTATATCGGAGCAAGTACTACTTCGATATGTAAAGCTAGCATTGTCGGCCAATATAGCCTTCCTGCAAACAAGTTACAGCCTACTGATATAATGTTCACAAAAATTCGATTAAACAAGCCAATGTAAATAAGAAACTCATCTAATGTACGGTGATACCCTACATGACACTATGTCAAAAAAAATTATGAATCAGCGCATTTATTTCTTCCACTGAGAAGTTCACTGCCCTTCTTCTATAGCTACATAATATTTTGGTGGTCCTCCACTGCTTCAGTACCGTCGTGGAAATAATCTACTGGTGTTATGGAAACATCGTCTGCTACCACTATGACGTCATAGTCTGATGTACTATGATTGGTTACTCGGGTTTAAATTGAGAAACCTTCCGCTCCTTGATTGGCCAACACCTGCGCTGGGGCAGACTCCAGTTTGCTGGTGTCAGGTCTTAAGATTGTCGTACAACACTCTCCAGAATAGCACTTATCAAAACCTCGTATGCACATCGCAAAAGTTCTCGCAGATTTTCTCGAAACCCAGACACCTTTCAGAATCCGCTCCCTGGATTGTACTTCATCATATCAATGTAACACAAAGAAATAGATACTCCATTACATAATAAAATTGCGAATCATGATGGTAGCAGGTGGTGGCAACCATCATCCATTCATTTGATGTAGTGCTGCCTACTTCTTCCTTCACTTTTATCATTCATTTTCTGTCTCTCCCCTCCTCTCTTCCTATTTCTTCCATCTTTCCTGTCACTTTTCAGGCAGCTTTACACTGAGTGACAAGCCTAATGGTTTCCTGTGATGAGCCAAGAAAACCATTTGTAATGCTGGGTGGTAATCATATAACTAACCATACGTGTTCCCTGCCTGTCAGCATGTGAGTTGGTGGAGGGTTAGTGCCCCTCCCTGTAAAACAACGAACTCAAAATCAAATGGCCACCCCTTATGGGATTATGATGTATGGCTATGGACAGATAGATAGATATTACTGCCTATGCTTGCTGGGCAATAAGGGGGAGGAATCATAGCCTCAAATGAACAGAAATGACAGTGATTAGATGGATGTGTATCACATCCATGAATGTGAAGCCTGGGGGAGCTAGGATTACGGTTGAAGAACTGAGAGGAAGGATGGGATTGGAGTGTATTGATGTGATGAGGAGGGGTTGACTGAGATGGTTTGACCATGTTGAGGATGGAGGATGACAACTGGGTGTGGAAGGGGAGAAGTGTGAATGCTGAGGGCATGACTGAGAAAGGTATAACAAAAAAAAGACCTGGAACAAGGTCAGAGGGTGTGACCTCAGGGATATGAGACTGAACAGGGAGGCTGCCAGAGATCAAGTAGCATGGAGGGCTGCCATTAGGTGACCAAGGCTGATGCATGTAAACATGTTGGTGCCTTTATTAACAAAACTATACAAATACTCATATCTCTCTCATAAACTATATTCAAAAGCACTCCTAATAATTGTTGCATTCAATGATGTTCCTGCAACTGCATAAAACATCACTGATTTTTAGGTCACACCCCAGGTAACCTTTCGACAGTTAACATAATCTAACCACACCATATAAATAAAATGAGCAAAGCAACCTGATTACTGTGCTATAGCTCAAGTTTATCCATCAGTATCTTGTGCTGTCTTTTCGACACAAATAAGCTGTTTTCTTGGCCTTACTTCAGTTCATGTCCTGTAGATAACAAGCTGCTATCACTAGCTGCCAAGTTCTAGGTGGCTACAGCACATGCTGTAGATCAAAGGGTCAATCATTTGATCCCACCCAAGGGTAGCTGATGCCAGGAAGGGCATCTGGTTGCAAAGAGTTACAAACTTCAGGTAAGCCCTCTAAGTAGGGCTGCCACTTAGTCCCTCACCAACAAGGAGTGCACGGTGCAAAAACTGTATCATCATTTATGGTACTTTATTGATTTTGTACATGTTGTAGTTCCTGTAACTTATGCCACGTACCAAAAAGCCTGGATATGGAGGGATTTACTCTACCTTTCTCCCTTGGTAGAGTCTGCGCTCCTCGGAGTACCGCTCCTTGTCCCGCTCATACTTCTCTACATACACCTGATACAAGAAAGAAGGATGAATGATAATATGGGAGAGGGAGAAAATACAAACAAAAAAATATGAGGAGGAGGAGAAAATGTATTTAAACAGATGTGCAAAGGAAATATGATGATAAGAGAAAAAGATGAGGGGAAAAAAATAATGAGGATGACAACAGAAAGGAGCAAAATAGTACTGGGAGGAAAGTGAAGTGCAGAGATGAAATTACAAATAATTTAAGAAAGCAAAGTTTTGATACCCAGCTGTTTGTCACAATCACAAAACCCAGTACTTCATGTGCAAATATTAGTACTGTACATTTACCATCAACATGCTATTTCACATTCATTACATGAGGTGGGAATGACCTTGACACAAAAACAAGAAAAACACAAAAGTAGAACTATCAACACACAACCCAGTAAAGTGAGTCACATACCCAGTCACACCACACATTATTCCAGCCTTCAGAATTTTTAATTCCAACTTACAGGTCAGTCAACCTACACAACAACAACCATTACATGAACTACTGAGTTAAAAAGGAAGGGTGTACATCTCATTAGTCCTCACTGGACCACCTCCCTGTTATCATATCACACACAATAACAGGGAAACCATGCAACAAAAGAAAAAACCTCACCAATTACAGGAAGGGTTACTGGGCATGGTTTACTCAAGACACACAGCAAGCATTAGAAAGTTTTAATATGGATTCATTTCCAAACACTGACAAAGTAGGTACCACTTTCAACACAATCATTACAACAGCCAGAAAATCTCATATCTCTCGTGACAACGCCAAAAACTTCTCCACTCTAATTAAACAATTAGTCAAGAACAAAGTACAGAGTAAGATTCAACCCACCCAAGCAGACCTAGAAACACAGTCTGATCTACACAGAATCATAAATTAACCTACCAAAACAAACAAGAAAAATGGGAAAACTTCATGGACACCCTTGTTCACAGAAAAAGCAGTAACAAATTCTAGAAAACAGTAAGAAATATCCTCACATCCAATATCGCATAAACACCAACTCATTATGCCCAATGAAAGTGATAGAACTATTCCCAGCAAGAAGGAACAAACAAGCAACATTATATACTATTATGCAGCAATAAGCTGTAAAAATACAAATCCTCAAAACAGAGGCATCACAAAAACTGCTAAAAAAAAAAAAAAAATGCACACAACCACCACCTCCAGTAAGGCCAAAGTGAATTTCAAGCATCTAAGTAAAACAGCTTGGCCTCAGCAATAAATGCCCTTAATGAAATTTTCTGCCTCTCCTGGACTCAAAATCGCTGATATCTGGAAGGAAACAATTGTCACCCATTACTCAATCCAAGAAAACCTCCCAAAAGTCCCACATCACATAGACTAATATCAGTGCTCTGCACACCATCCAAAATCACGGAAAGGTTAAATTTAAGAAGCATCATCCCCCCCCCCCCCATCTCTCTCTATCTGACTCCCAGCATGAATTCCAACCAAAACATTCAACAAACACCCACCTCTCCAAGTTAACACCTTTCATTCTTGATGGATTCAACAACAAACAGCCATCACTAAAAACCACAGTAACAGCAACAGACATACAAGGAAACAAAACTTTTAACAAAGTACCAATAAACATCCTCATTAAAAAAATAAAAAAAATAAAAAAATAAATAAATAAAAATTCCTCTCAGGCAAATCCTAAGAGGTCTACCAAAACCAAAGGTCTAAATTGTGAACAGTGTTCAATAGGGCTCAGTCCTTTCAACACTGCTATTCAACCTTTTCCTCCATGACCTGCCAACCTCACCCTCTTTGGTTACAGTACCACTGTATGCTAATGACTTTGCAATGGCTTCAAAACATTCCAAAACTCAATAACAGCCCAACTGCAACTGTACCTATACCAACTAGAAAACTGACTCAGACAAAACAGAATGGCTGACTCACCAGCCATCTATTACCCTCTTCACACAAGATGGACACAAATCTCCCTCTTTAATCAACCACTCCCACTGGAAAGACACCCCAAATATGCTAATATGGAAACTAACATGTCTTCAAGCAATCCTCTTTCAGTCTCTGTACTCAAACCATTTTTCATGTCATGGACTTCATAGCATCGGTCACTACTCTCCACTTTCTCTACACAATGATTTCTCATTTCTTTCACTAAACCAAGGCAATTAAACTTTTCCACAAACTCCAGTCCCTCTTATTTAATAAGCATTATTCACGGAAAGTGTGAAGGATGTAAGTGGTACATTATTAACCCATGTGGATGAAGAAAGGACTAGATGGTAAGAATATTTTGAAAGGCTGATGAATGAGAATGGAAAAAGCACAGTGACTGTTAACATGATTGGTTTGGGGGTTGTACAAAGAAGGAATGCAGTGCCAGGAAATGTGACACTCGCAGAAGTACAGAATGCTGTGAAACGGTTGAAAAATGGGAAAGCAGCTGGGGTTGATGAGGTGTATGTAGAGTTGATTAAGTGTAGTGGGAAGAGTGGAATGAAGTGCTTGTTGGAGATATGTAAGAAGGCATGGATGAGTGAAACTGTGCCAGAAGAGTGAAAAATGGTAGTGACTGTACCCTTGTACAAAAATAACAGTGAGAAAAGTGAGTGCAAAAATTATTGTGACATATGCTTACTAAGTGTTGTAGGGAAGGTATATGGAAGAATTATCAAAAAGAAAGTATGAGATATCACAAGTCTCAGTGAGTGACGAACAGGGTGGCAGTTAGTGGAAAAGGTGTGTGAGAAGGACTGTCAGGTGTTTATGGCATTTATGGATCTGGAAAAAGCTACAAAAATAGGAATGTGGAGGGTTTTGCGCATGTACGGTGTAGATGGTAAGCTGCTAGGTGCTGTCTAGAGTTTTTATGATTGTAGTGAGCCATGTGTAAGGGTAAATGGGCATCTAAGTGAATGGTTCATGATCAATGTAGGCATGCGACAAGGTTGTGTGATGTCCCCATGGCTGTTCAATATACAGTATATATATGGATGGGGCGATGAGAGAAGTAAAAACACAAGTAATGGAGAGAAGGATGGCCCGCACCCGGGACCACCGTGCCGGGAGGGGTAGCGCTCTCCTGTTACCTAGCGGGGCTATTTGATCTCATTGTAAGGTCTAGCTCGGGGATTCTTTAATCTCTATTTTTTTGGTAATGAATGGCGATGGATGAAATATCTTAAATTTGTTGTATGCTGATGATGCAGTGCCACTTGCAAATACTCGACAAGTGCTTGTTAGAGCAGTGCAGAGTTTTGTAGATGTCTGTGAGTCTTGTGCATTAAGAGTAAATGTAGAAAAGAGTAAAGTGATGGTCACTGAGAGAGAAGGTGACTCCCTGGGTGATGTTACAGTGAATGAAGAGAGACTGGAATTGGTGAGAGAATTCAGATACCTGGGTACAGTAATAGAAAAGAGAGGAAAATATGCAAAAGAAGTGGAAAGTAGAGTGACACAAGGAAGGAAAGTAGCTGGTGCTATGAAGGCCTTGATAAAAAAGAAAGGCTTGAGTGCTGCAGCTGCACGAAGCTTACATGAAGGAGTGTTAGTGCCAACTTTAACATACAAATGTGAGACTATGGTGTGGCACAAAAATGAAAAGTCAAGAGTAAAAGCAGTGAAGATGGGACTGCTGAGGAATGTATGTGGAGTAAAGAGAATGGATAGGATACGAAATACAGAATAATGTGATATGTGAAAGATGTGGACACCAGAATCGAAGAGAGTGCACTGAAATGGTTTGGTCATGTGGAAAGAATGGATGACAACTGAGTGATGAAAAAAGGTATAGCTCAGCGAATTTCAGGGAGGGAGGAGGCAAGGTAGGCCAAGAAGAAGGTGGAGGGATACAGTGGATGAGTGTGTGAGGAAGAGAGGTATGGAAGTTGGTGAGGCCACAGGACTGACAAGAGACTGAGCTGGAACAATGAATTTTGTACAGAGAAGTGCATAACCAGGGATTTGGCACTCTTTTTTAATGTGACAGCATTTGGAATGGCTCTATCAGATAGGTATATGTAAAGCTACAGAATGTGGTGAAACTATTTTGGCCTATCTGATGGAGCCAGGATTTTGAGGGATTGAATGATGAGTGAATGGAAGCATGGCCCATTGAACTGGGCAAACTCTGGCTGTCTGGTCAATGCTACTCCTCACCCTGCCCTAGGGTGGGAAAGGAGGTCTGGACGATAATGATAATGATTAATAAATTATCAAAATAATGATTATGTTTGTGGTAGGTGGGGGCACTCACCAACCATTCACTCAATTTAAAGTATCTCTTGGGTGACTGTCCATTCTTCTCTTCCTTCCTTCTTTCCTTCCTTTTATGTCTTTCTCTCCTTCATTTTTTCCTCTTCCTTCTGTCTACAGGTGACTCTACAATGAGTGACAAGCCAAATGGTTTCCTGTATACCCGGAAACCATTTATTACACTGGGTGGTAACCATATGAGCAAATTATGGCGCCTGCTGGTTTAGTGGGTAATTAAGGCACTCCAATCGGATTGAGACAAAGCAGGGTTATATCCAAGGGATGGTTGGGGTCTATTGTTCACATAATGCTGCTCAAGGATGAGCAAGGCTGGTCACTCTCATCTTAAATGTCAGGACCAACTTGCCTAGGCCCAGGCTCCTATGCTCCTCATGGGGCAACACAGGATTAGATGATGAATGAATGACTGAATGATAATGATTATGAATTTTAATCCTTGTGCTAAAATACTCAACAAAATGCTCTAACTATTGCATTACAACCAAGCTAAAGTAAGGTATTATACTGTACTATAGTACACAGTACTTACTTGTTTTTGTGCTTAGTCCTTGTGGCATGAAATGAATTTCAATAAAGTAATTACAAGATATTAATTCTGTCACTAAGAATCAATAAATAAAATCACTGCATTATTTTTTTTCACTCACAGTAAGTTCTTACAGCGCCTTAAAAAAAAAAAAATGACAAAAAGTCTCCTTATTCTTTGTCACATACAATGCCAGAGCAGTGGGTGTATGAGATTATCATACATGGTCCTCAGTCTAGTGGAGAGATGGTGAAACTCCACGATGTTTATAAAATAATCAGAAAATCTCCCCAGATTTTCTTCTTGTTAAATTAGCAGACAGTTCAAGGCATGCCATTGCCAAATCTCCCTCCCTATCTCTCTCTTCCTGCTCCCTAAATGCCTTACTTCTTACCAGGTCATGCTGCAAGCATCTCATAATTTGTACTTACATCAACCCATCATCTCTACTGTGTGCACATATTATTTCACTTTCATCCCATATTATCAGGAGCACATCACATCCTTTCCCCCCCCCCTCCCCAAATATTCTTGGTGAGAAACATGCTGACCAGTTTAGGGTTATGGCCACTGGACAGGTCATGCCACACAAGACAGCACTCAGCACTTCCTAAATTCAATATTACCTCAATCCTGGAACTTCTTACAGCATACCATTTATCCCTTCAGTTCAATGACATCTTTCTGTAATTAATTCTTGCAGCTTCCATATGATTCTATTTGGTAATGGAGAGCACCCTACTTGTGAAGGGGTTAATGAAGTCTGAATCTGGCCCTTTTGGTTCTTAAAAAATAAAATAAATTAAATCTCTCTTTAGTTGAGCAAAACTATCTGGAGGAAGCAAAAACTGACCAGAATATACATCAGACTGAAGGGGTACTTCTATGGCCCTTCCACCCTCTGACTTGCCGTACAAATAAAATTTTTACTTGTTACGTGTGTGCACCCCTTATCTTAAGTAATCCAGCTATGAGTTTTGAGCACCTCTTGCCTCAACCTTAGGCTGGGTCCAGATGTTCCCTCAACCTCACTCTACCTGCTGGCAATTGTAAGGTCAGCCAATCCTCCACAACCTGTTTCTGTATACATGCCAATCATCATCATCTTCGTTTTTCCTCCTCCTGTTCCCATATTCAAACTGGGGTTGGACGTGCAATGGCTTTTCTCCACTGCTTCCTATCCTGGATTAAATCTTCTCCAATACCCAGTCTTTCCATATCTTGTGTTACAACACTTTTCCAGGTCTTCTTAGGTCTTCCTGACGGTCGACCTCCCACCACTTCCAGTTCCTCTGCTATTCTCACACAGCTCCCTTCCTCACTCCTCCTCACGTGACCAAACCATCTAAGCCGCTTCTGCCTCAAGATGATATCGAGATCCTTCACCCCGCATCTTCTGGCTACCTCCTCACTCAAAACTCTGTCCTCCCATCTCACTCCCACCACGTATCTTAACATTCTACGATCAGTACTCCTCAGAACATTCATCAGTCTATCTGTCAAAGCCCATGTTTCAGCACCATATATCAATACTGGTCTAATGCAGGCCTCATATATTTTACTTCTGTTTCTCAGTGGTATGTGTTTGTTGACCAGTAGGCTAGCTATTTCCTTCCATTTTAACCATGCTGCCGCCACTCTTGTTCTGACTGATCTCTCCACCCCTGGTTCGCAGTCCAATATATCCCCTAGATAGCAGAACTGCTGCACTTCCTGTAGTGTGCCCCAATTCACCTCTAGTGCATCCTCTGCTTCATCTCCCTACGCCTCTCTTCTTAAGCAGGCTAGGCAGCGGAAATTTTGCACTCCTCTCAAATTCTGCAGACCTGAACACCTTCTATGGCACCACTTATTACACTCCGTGCACAGCACTGTTCACTCCTACTCCTCTGCCACAGCATCCACATGGCCATTTTCCTGACTGAATTCTTTCTACTGGTTTCTTGCCAGTCACCATTACCTTTGTCTTCGTTTTCGTTTTCCCCTCTTCTCCATTCCATTTTTCCATCTATTAAGCATTTCAACTACTTCTTCCTTTGTCTCCGCTGTTAGCCTTAGGTCATCAGCATACATGCCAATCCAATTACAATTTGATAGCCCAAACTGGCATGGCAGAGTGCAATGTTCTAAATCTGACAAAACTGTATTTCTACAATACTGTAATCAACAAGGATGGTATCTTGCAAATAACTAAATTAATGAGAGCAACAGAAAAATCTTTACAATGAACTGAAACTGAAAGAATAAATTCATCATTAACCTTAACTTTAAAATTAAATTGTACCTTTTTGTCATCCTCTGATAGAGCATTCCAGCGGGCAGCTAAGAGTCTTGTTAACTGCTTTTTATCGAGTGTCCGGGAGGCAGAGGATGAAGGTGAGGGTGAGGCAGGGGTGTGCAAGGCCAATGCTGCTGAGTCACGCTGCTCCTGACAGAATTGCAGAAAGGCATTGCTGGGGCGTTTGGGAGCTGCAGGGTCACGTTCGGTCTTCTCTCTCTTCACCTGTGACTATGAAAACAAAATACCACGGCTTATACTCTCGTTAATTAAGAAAGCTCCTTAGCATCTTTTTCTCAGAAATTTATCTTTATTATTACACTACAGTATTATCTTTCATGCTATTTATATCATTTTATGACACACAAACACACACTGCATAAAATGATATACAGTACAAAAGAATTTTAACAAACCACATGCATAAATAAACTGTTTAAGGAAGAGGTGCTAAAGAAAAATATGGGCCCAAGTTAGAAAGATTTGAATGATGGATGTAAATGATGCTAAGTTAAGCATCAGCAATAACCATCTGTCTTGACAAAGCCTGTTTATGTGGGCTGATTACCGGCAGAGTAGGCAGTAAGAGAGTATATGAAATATGTGGTATGGGAAAATCGAGGGCTGATGGTATAAAGGTATGCAGTCAAAGCACATCTCTTACTCAGGAAAGATGGACGCCCCTGCCCTGCATAGTCCCGGGTCACCCTTGGCCAAGATATAGCACACATCAGCCCTCAAATTAGGGAAATAACATACCTGCTACCTTATGGGGGGGGGCTTCATTAGGCAAAGGCTAACAGCAGGAAAACTCCAAATTCAAACTACTTACTGTACTGTCTTCTTAGGTTATCCCTGCTTTGGGAAAGGTTAGGCCCACTGCCAACAGCTACAGACACAACATCAACAAAATTTACTAAATAACCATAAGAAGAGTAGGCAGGTGGGGGTCAAGGTGCTCATCACTAATAGTAATGAGGAAGGGAAAGGTGACAGGGGTGGTTGGGTGTTAGTGCATCCAAATGTGTGCCTGTAAACATGTG
>JAGKTI010000160.1:67260-90947 GCA_018397915.1 Birgus latro
AAGCGGCAGCCGCGTAGTATGGACACATCATCTTTGCCTAAACTTGAGGCTGCAGCTATGGAGCAGTTTTAGTCCGTCTGTTCAGCAAAACTACGCCATCAGTCTCCCCAGACGCCTTAAGAAGATAATAAAGGTGAAGGGGAATACCAGTAAATACTAAATTCAATGGTAAGTGTTAATTTATTTGTGTGTGTGTGTGTGTGTGTGTGTGTGTGTATCATTCACCTTATTTTTTTTTTTTTGCTATTAAAAAAAAACTGCCTACTGAGGTTCCATTGGTATCTATAAAGCTAATTTGCCATTTTCCCCTCCTTTACAGTATCAGTGCTGTCTAGAAACTGCCTTGAACTGTTGTTTTCTGATTATCCTGTTCATCATTATCATCATCATCATCTAATCCTACATTGCCCCTTGAGAAGCGTAGGTGCCCAGGGCTAGGCAAGTTGATCCTGACATTTATGATGAAAGTGACCAGCCTCACTCATCCCTGAGTGGCATTACATGACCAATAAACCTCAACCACCTCTTGGATATAAACCAACACGGGCTCAATCCGGTTGGAGCGCCTTAATTACCCACTAAACCACTATGCACCATAGTCTAACTGGTTACCACCCAGAATAGTAAATGGTTTCCTGGTGTACAGGAAACTATTTGGCTTGTCACTCATTGTAGCGTCACTCGTAGACAGAAGGAAGAGGAAAGAAAGATGGAAAAAAGGAAGGAAGAGAGGAAAGGGCAAGCCACCAGGGAGCAGCACTACGTCGAATTACCCTGTTATGTAAAGATGAATGGGAACTGAAAGGCTAAGTTAATGACCTTGGAGGTTTTGTTTTCGTTTCTTTTTTGAAAGCTCCAGCATGCTTGCATGCGTCGGCCTTGGTCACCTAACGGCGGGTCTCCACACTGCTCGATCTAAAGTAGCCTCCCTGTTCAGTCCCGTAACCCTCAGGTCACAATGACCTCATCCCACGTCTTTTTCGGTCTACCTCTCGCAACCCCACACCCAATATTAACATTTCTTACTTTTCTGCACCCAATTATCATCCCCATCCTCTCCACATGCCCAAACCACCTCAATCTACCTCTCTTCATCACAATACCATACTCCAGTCCCATCCTACCTCTCAACTCTTCCATCGTAACCCAGCTCCACCAAGCCTTGCACGCAGGGACACACTGCACATCCACCTAATCACTGTCATTTCTGTACGTTTGAGCCTACAAACACCCTCTTCCTTTACTGCCCAGGTCTCACTACCATGCAGTGTTACACTCCTAACACATGCTGCATACAAAGATCCCTTAGCATGTACGGAGAGCCCTCTCAATGTCAGGAGAGGCAGCAGCTCCCTGAACTTCTTCCAACCACTTCTCACCCTAGCCACAGAGCTGGCTCCAGCCCCACCTCCAGGACATAATATGTTTCCCAAATAACAAAACTCTTCCACACACTCGAGAGACTCATCAGCATATTCAATCCTTTCATGCCTGACAATCTCCACCTGCTCTTCCCGACACGCCACACACATAAAATCAGCATTATCTCGCAGTCTACCTCTAATACCACTACATCTCTTATGAACCCACTTCATTATCTCACAGTCTACCTCTAATACCACTACATCTCTTATGCACTCACTTCATTATCTCTCAGTCTACCTCTAATACCACTACATCTCTTATGCACCCACTTATCACAAACACTGCACAAGATGGAATTACTTCCCACGCCCTTGTAGCAAAGTGCACATGGCCACTCTCCCTCTTCTTTGACAGTACTGCCATCAACCCTAGATATCATCACTTTTGTTTTATCTGCATTTACTCTTAAGCCCTTGAGCCCCATACCATCCCTCCACTTTCTAAATCTTTCATCCATCTCCCTTTCATTCTCTGCAATCAGCACCAAATTATCAGCGTACAACATCTCCCACAGGAGTCCATTTCTGAAGTCACGTGACAGGGCTTCAAGCAACATGATAAACAACAAGGGACTCAAAGCTAATCCCTGATGCACATCAACATTCATGGAAAACTCATCACTCAAACCTCCATTCACTCTTACCTGGGTGCGAGCACCCACATACATGGCCACAACCACCCTAACCAGCCACTCCTCCATCCCAAGCTTTCTTATTGCCCACTTCACCACCTCTCTAAGGACTCTGTCAAAGGTCTTCTCCAAATCGACAAAAAGTACAGTTCCCCTTTCTTTCCTATACTGTATATTCTTCCAGAAGCTGTCGAACAATGACTATGGCATCAGTGGTCCCCCTGCCTGGCATAAACCCAAACTGCATCTCATCAATATTCACTCTTTCTCTAATCATACCTTCTAGAACTCTCACCATTACCTTCATTATCTGAACTAAAAGCTTTATACCTTTATAATTTCCTCTTTTCAGGGCATCACCCTTCCCCTTGTACACATTTACAATTACACTCTTCAGCCAATCATCTGGGACAACACACTCATATATACAGTAATCATATTTATCAGGTCTGTGACTAACCTCACTCCTATATCTCCTAGAGCCTTCAAAATTTCAGCAGTCAACCCAGACACAACTGCTGCCTTCCCCACCTGCATCCTGCCTGTTGCCTCACTCACAACAGCAGCATAAATCAAAGGCCAAGGGCCAAACACTGGATCTCCTGGCTCCAAACCTTCCCTGTCCCGGTGAAATTCCTCATTCAGCATCCGGCTATAATGCTTTCTCCATTCATCGTTAATATCCCCACTGTTCACCACTACCTTTCCTTCATTCTTCACAACTGCTCACCTATAATATCCCAATCATCCCTCTTCACCTGATTTGCTACCTTAAATATCATATTCTTCCTTTCCACACGATTTAAAATATTAAGTAAAAGTCTCCAGGAATTGATGGAGTGTGTGGTGAAATGCTGAAGCATGGGGGAGAGATAGTAATAGAATGGATGTGGAAGGTGTGCAGATTGGCTTGGGAGGAGGGTAGAGTCCCGGAGGATTGGAAGTCAGGTATAATTATTCCTCTGTATAAAGGAAAAGGGGAAAAAGCAGTGTGTGGTAATCATAGGGGCATTTGCCTTCTATGTGTAACAGGAAAAATATATGGTAGGATACTTATTGACAGAGTTAGGGAAATAACTGAGGAATTAGTTGGAGAAGAACAAGGAGGTTTTAGGAAGGGAAGAGGTTGTGTAGACCAGATATTCATTCTTAGATCCTTAGTGGAAAAGTTTCTAGAGAAGGGCAAGAAGTTGTATGCAGCCTTCATGGATCTGGAGAAAGCATACGACAGGGTGGATAGACAAGGTTTGTGGAAGGTATTAAGAATATATGGAGTGGATGGGAAGTTGTTGAAGGCAGTGAAGAGTATGTATGAGGGTGCTAAGGCTGCAGTGCGTGTGGATGGCAAACTGAGTGAATCTTTCCATTTGAAGGTTGGATTGAAACAAGGATGTGTCATGTCTCCATGGTTGTTCAATCTGTATATGGATGGGGTTATAAAAGAGATACAAAGTCGGGCAGTGGATGTTGGAGTGGCCCCAGTGAGAGAGGGCAGTGTGTGGAAACTCCCTGTACTGTGTTGTTGAGTGAAGACGAAGGGGAGCTGCAAGGCTTGATAGATGAGTTTGGGAGAGTGTGTAAGAAACGGAATCTAAAGGTGAATGTGGGGAAGAGTAAAGTGATGGTCTTCGAGAGAAGTGAAGCCAGTGAGATTGGATGGGAAGGATATGGAGAATGTGAGTGAATTTAAGTACTTGGGCAGTGTGATGAGTAAGGATGGTAGTCTGGAGGGTGAAGTGCTCGAAAGGGTACAGCAGGGAAGGAAGGTTGCTGGTTTGTTGAAAGTAGTGATAAGAAACAGGGAGGTGAGCATGGAAGCGAAAAAGTTGTTACATGACAGTATTGTGATACCAACTCTGACATATGGAAGTGAGGCTTGGACCCTGTTGGAAGGACAGAAGTCAAGAGTGAGAGCATTGGAAATGAGTTACTTGAGAGGAGCATGTGGAGTCACATGGAGAGACAGACTAACAAATGAGGAAGTGAAGGAGCGTTGTGGTGTGGTTGAGGACGTGATGGGAAGCATTAGGAGAAACACGTTAAGGTGGTTTGGGCATGTGGAGAGGATGGAGAGTGAAAGATTGACGAGGAGAGTGTATGTGAGTGAGGTGGAGGGGGCGAGAGGGAGGGGGAGGCCGAGGATGAGATGGAGGGATGGAGTGGAGAGGTATATGAGAGAGGGGGGTGTGAGTTGGGAGTGTGGTAGTGAAATGGCAGGGGACAGAATGACATGGAGGCGATTTGTTTGTGGCCACCCCGTTCGGGATTGAGGCGTCTGGCAATAGATAGAGATAGACAGAAAAGTCTCCGTGACTCAGACTTGTAATGGAAAGTAAAGTTATAAGATCTGAAAGGAATACAAAAAAACACAAACAGCAACAGACATTGTGGTCCTTGCAAGGCTGTTTGTCACAGTGTAGACTATGACTACAAGATCTAATTCTACATGCTGAAGGATAAGGATAGAAAGCAAGATCCAAACCCTCCAGGAAAAAGTGAGAAGGACCACCATGCAGCATGGAAAAACTGACATGGAAATTTCATAGGAAAGACTGAAAAGGAAAAGTTACATTCTATAATACTTTATCTTTAAGCTACCAGTTTAACCACTAAACCGCAGGGTTCTTCAAGGCGTTTCTTGCCCTTCCCGCCAGCAATGATTCGCGCTCCAACTGACTTTTTAAAAATATTTGCCAAAAATCCATTTTATGTCCTAGAGTATTATAACTGTATATGCATATGGAACCTACCTTCAGCTTTGTCATGGGATGTTTTTTTTAGCAATCATCGACTATCATTTGACTTGTGGAGACTTCAGAAGTTGGCTCACGAAATCTCCACATTTATACATCTCAACACCCCTTACTATTTATATCAATGCCTTGTATTATCACTAGAAACACTAATCTATTATTTCCCAATAGGTTGGATTCCTTGCCACCGACTGTCACGAGAGTGACGCCCCGCAGTTAAGTGGTTAAATAATCTTAAAGGGAAAGTAATAAAGTTAAATGAATAATCAAATAATAACTACGGCATGACATTATGTAAAAGAACGTTGAGTTAACACAGCATCTGTAGACACGGCATGTAAATTGTACAGTGCACAGTGTGGATGTTCATGGGTGGTGCGGCAGCCTTGCCTGGTGCTTTTAAGGTACACAGCAGTCAATCAGGCCCCAGCTCCATTCACTCCACTGAGACAAGGAACTTTCCCAAGCAGGACAAGTACACAAGCTACCTCCTGAAGCAGTGACCCCAGGTGCATAAAAAAAAATCTCGATGGTTGTCACTTAACTAACAAGGACCCTCAGTGATCCAGAGCTCATCACAGGTCAAAAGTAAGAGTAGTGACCAATAACTCAGGGCTATCTGTGCAGATCCTAGTTTGTGCTTATACAGTATTACTTTATCTGTATTTAATCAACTGATAAATATATGATGACGTGATGTGATGCCATGTACGGGATATATTAAGTTTACAGGGTGTCTTGCAGACAGGAGGGGAAGGAACTTACGTGTAGCTGGTAAAAATAAGTTATACAGACAGAAACAGAGTCAGCTGAGAATTCTCGTGCAAATACTTATCTATTTTGTTTTTAAATGTCTTAACTGAGATACTGTTCACAGTATCTGAGGGCAATCTGTTCCAGATATTTACGACTCTGTTGAAGAAAAGGTACATGTACACGTATACCTCAATATACGATACCACAGATAACACGAACACTGGACTGGACACTCTGATTCACTGATTTGCAGTAATGGCCCCCAAACCTTAAAATGATCCTTTGCATTCTGTCCTTATTATCTTGGCTTGTAGTCCACAGAAGTCAAATAAAAATAACGGTGTTGCACAAAAACAAATGTACCTAAGAAATATTTCAGTGAGAGCAACTGAAAGTCATTGTACAATACGTGGTATGTCAACTCTTTTTCACACGTTAGCTTGTGCCGCTTATCGTCACTTTGTGACCTTCACACTTCACCATACTGAGGAGCATTCAAGCAAAAATAGACTCAATTTGAAAACACAACTGGGAAAATTATTATCAGGTAAGCTACACAGATTATTCCAGCAGTAGAATATCAACTGTTGGGGAATCTTTGTAAGTAATTTGATGAAAATATTTGGTACTGTTTCGTGCAATGTTTCAGCATCAACCCCCATGGCCCAGATTGGTAACTAGTCAGCAAGTCATTGATGTGGTGCAGAATAGATACACATTAATTACAGAGATCGCTAAGAAATTACAAAAGACACAATTGACCCAAACCAGTTTTAAAGTTAGCTTTCATGAGGTCTCATAGCCAAAGCTGCAAGTGTCCAGCCTTACTGGAGGAAAACCAATAGTGTAGGTCCTGAGCTGGGTGATGTAATAACTTTCTTTGACTTTCTCCACATCTGGATATTTTTCAGTCATAAATTTCAGGAATAGGCTTCACTGATTAGGGCAGTGGCGATGACAGTGTAGGCAAACTATTAACATGATCATGAACACATTGTGCCTTCAGTTTAGTAGTACTGTTGTTCACCAACAGCCTAACATGCTTCCCACCTAGTCCACAGATACTCAAGGAGGCTTTCTTACACACACGTGACTCAGAATTATTATACTTGATTGTATAAGTCACATCACTGTCTGGGACTTTGCAGGTGTATTGGTACAGTATTTGGTTACTGAGTGATTGCCGGTACAGTATGCCGTTTATTTTAATCAGCAAGACCCAAGCAATTTTCTATCTCTGCCACAATTACAAGCCTTGTCAGCTTCTCAAAGCATCCATCATTACATGCAGGCCCTATTTTACACTGTGAAACATTCTCCCCAGTGTCATGACTGACGAATACCTTACAGAATTACATAATACCTACACTTTGTCAACTTTCCCTTCTCATTCGGACATTCCTCGTTATTTTTCTTACGATGGAATGTTTCTGATACCTCAACTCCTATCTCCTCATCTTCCCCATGCAAAGACACATTGTTGCTGCCACTCATAATGCCTATTACTGTTGTTAAGTCAGTAAATAATAGTAAAAACACTGGAAGATACACTCGCTACTGCAAGCTTAGCCGCCAAATTGAATGTAGATTGTAAACATTCTAACAGTGCATGGATGGAACACTCTGATTGGTCTGCTGATCATAAAAGCGCGGTGACTGGCTCCCGGATTGAGAGCTGCTCACTCAGTGGGGGATGTAAGAGGCAGCCAGTGGGAGGGAGCATACTGATCAGAAGAGAGCTGCACTCAGTGGGATTTTCAACCATAATGGTTGAATCATCCTCAGATCACGTAGGGATGGGGGAAGACAATGCTATACTGCTCTGGGGCCATTACTGCAGTGGCGGGAGCACGAGGCTGGGAAGTGTCCAATCCAGTGTTTATGTTATCTGTGACGATACCCTTAGATGCGATACCCCAGCTTAATGATGAGGGTAGAAATGCCACCATACCCCGCCTAACGATGAGTTTTGATTTTTTAAAACCGATTTTGACGATATTTTAGACTAAAATTGTGTGTTTAGGTTGATTTATGAACTGTTTTCACTTACATTAATGTCTTCTAGCCATAAGTGGGGTGAACACTGTCATTTTGGGGTACAGTTTACTATGCTTGATTTTTTCCAGATTTATATTTGACAATTTTCAGATACAATTTGTTGGTTTTAGTGAGTTATTTACAGGTGTCAAGTTTAGGTTAGCTTCTTTTACAGTTGTCAGGCCATTTAGATTGGCTTTAAACTTCTTTTTGGACTTATTTGGGTAGCTTTAGGGCTTGGTTGGGGGGGGAAACCCCTATACTTTACATGTTAAATCTACCCCAATATACAATACCCCACCAAACGATGGGTTTTTACTTAGCCAACTGCATTGTTAAACTGGGGTATACCTGTATTTCGCTTCATGGGAACGGAAATGCTTTCCCATAATATTGCAGCCGTTACTCCAGGTTTGATTCGACCGGTCTGTTTTAGAATATTTATTCACGTCTATGTTGTCATATCCCTTCATGAGTTTGAAGACTTCAATAAGGTCACCTCTTGACCTGAGTTTCATTAGGCTAAATAAATTAAGTTCTTCAAGGAATTCCTCACATGGTTTGTTTCTCAGTCATGGTATCATTTTTGTGATTCTTGACTGTATTTTCTCTAATTTTTCCACGTCCTTTCTGTATTACAGAGACCAGAACTGCACACAATACTCGAGATGGGGGCGTATTAGCGAGCTGCACAAGGTAAGAGTGACTTTTTCCGATTTAAACTTGAAAGTTCTTTCAATAAAACCCACCAACTTGATTGTAATTTTAACTACCTCAGTGTACTGCTAACTCAGTTTTAGGTCATTTGATATTATCAAACCAAGATCATTTTCATTTTCTGTACTAGATACTTCTATATTGTTCATCTGCATGGATGTTATTAATTCCAACATGAAGTACTTTGCAGTTTTCTATGATGAATTTAATTTGCCATTTTTCTGCACAGCTTGCCAAATATTAAAGTCATTTTGTAACTGCTGTCACTATAACTTCAAAGTTACTTTATTGGTTATTTTAGTAACATCTGCAAATTTGGATATTTTACAATTTAGACCCTTATCTATGTTGCTTATGCAGATAATAAAAAGTATCAGTCCATGTACTGAGCCCTGAGGAATGCCACTAATCACATTACGCCATTTAGATTCCTTTCTGTGTATCCGTTTATTGAGTGTACAGTCATTTAGTGTACAGTGAAGTGCAATGGTCAAAAAATGGAGAATGTGATTACTTTTACCTCTAACATCTGGAAAGTGTGATGATCAAGGATAAAGTTTAGATGAAGTGCATGAAAGAGTACAGCAGAGAACGAAGGCTGCAGTCACAGTAAGGGGGATGATAAGGAATTGTAAGAAATGCATGGAAAGAAAGCAGTCACTGCATGGCAATATTGTGTTCCCATATTTAATGTAGGGATGTGAAGCTTTTACTCTGCTGGATGGGCAATGACAAGAGCTGAGATGAGGTATGGGGAGCAATGTGGAGAAAGAGACAGACAAATGTAGGTTGTGGTGTTGATCTGAATGTGCTAGAAAGTGTCAAAAATACCCTGACATGGTATGGCTATGTGGAGAGAATGGAGAATGAAAGACTGACTATGAGAGTGTATGTGAGATGGAAGGGGAGAGGGGGAAGGGGGAGACCAAGAATGAGCTGGAAGAATGGAGTGGAGAGGTATATGAATGAGGGTGATGTGAGCTGGAGGAAGGGCTGCCTGGTGGCAAAGGACAGGGTGACAAGGAGGCAATTACTGTAACTGTATAGGCAAAATCTGATACTTTGAAATACATCCCTGACACAGAACGAGAACTGTCTGTATTAATTAACTGCTGCTTTTCTCTACTCACCTGCCGCTTACTCCCTGAACCGGTACCACTACTGCGAGGCCGACCCAGTGCTGGAAGGCATGATGGCTGGGGAATACAGGTCATGATATTAAGTGCCGTATTCTAATATTCACATAGAAATGGAATAAAGGCTGAATATAAAAGGGAAATGGAGGAGTGATTGGGTAAATATAGATTGGAGCAGATGGGGGATGTGGAAGGTGTGTGCAAGATATTCACAGAAGAAATCTGTGCAGCATGTGAGGTGGTGTGTGGGGTGAAGAGAAGACGAAAGGGGGTTCAGGGAACAGCATGGTGGACTGAAGAGGTGAGAGAGGCTGTGGCACAAAAGAAGAAAGCATATAATGAGTGGATAAGGAACAGGGGTGTCGAAGAAGCTGAGAGACGGATGAGAGAGTTATATGTAGAGAGAAGAGAGGTGAAAAGATTAGTAAGAGAGAGTAAGAAGAAAGTGGATGAAGAATTTGGAAGGAATTTGAGTGCAAAGTGGAGGGGAAAATGTTCTGGAAGGAGGTAAAGAGAGCTAGACAGGTTGCCAACGAAGTCAGCGGGGGTGTGAAAGATAATAATGGTAGATTAATAGTGGAGAAGGGAGAAAAAGTAAACAGATGGAAAGAACACTTTAATGAACTGTTAAACATAGAGAACGAAAGTAATGCAAGTATAAGTGGCTGGGGAATGGCGGGGAGAAGGAGGGTTGTGAGAAGAGAGGAAGAAATCACCAGGATGGAAGTGGTGGAAGCAATGAAGAAAGTTAAAATGGGGGAAGCCCCAGAAATTGATGGAGTGTGTGGTGAAATGCTGAAGCATGGGGGAGAGATAGTAATAGAATGGATGTGGAAGGTGTGCAGATTGGTGTGGGAGGAGGGTAGAGTCCCGGAGGATTGGAAGTCAGGTATAGTTATTCCTCTGTACAAAGGTAAAGGGGAAAAAGCAGTGTGTGGTAATCAAAGGGGCATTTGCCTTCTATGTGTAATAGGAAAAGTATATGGTAGGATACTTATTGACAGAGTTAGGGAAATAATAGAGGAATTAGTTGGAGAAGGACAGGGAGGTTTTAGGAAGGGAAGAGGCTGTGTAGACCAGATATTTATTCTTAGATCCTTAGTGGAAAAGTTTCTAGAGAAGGGAAAGAAGTTGTATGCAGCCTTCATGGATCTGGAGAAAGCATATGACAGGGTGGATAGACAAGGATTATGGAAAGTATTAAGAATATATGGAGTGGATGGGAAGTTGTTGAGGGCAGTGAAGAGTATGTATGAGGGTGCTAAGGCTGCAGTGCGTGTGGATGGCAAACTGAGTGAATCTTTCCATTTGAAGGTTGGATTAAAACAAGGATGTGTCATGTCTCCATAGTTGTTCAATCTGTACCTGGATGGGGTTATAAAAGAGATACAAGGTACGGCAGTGGATGTTGGAGTGGCCCTAGTGAGAGAGGGCAGTGTTTGGAAACTCCCTGTACTGTTGTTTGCAGATGATACTGTGTTCTTGAGTGAAGATGAAGGGGAGCTGCAAGGCTTGGTAGATGAGTTTGGGAGAGTGTGTAAGAAACGGAATCTAAAGGTGAATGTAGGGAAGAGTAAAGTGATGGTTTTCGAGAGAAGTGAAGCCAGTGAATGTACAGTGAGACTGGATGGGAAGGATATGGAGAATGTGAGTGCATTTAAGTACTTGGGTAGTGTGATGAATAAGGATGGAAGTCTGGAGGGTGAAGTGCTTGAAAGGGTGCAGCAGGGAAGGAAGGTTGCTGGTTCGTTGAAAGCAGTGATAAGAAACAGGGAAGTGAGCACGGAAGTGAAAAAGTTGTTACATGACAATATTGTGATACCAACTCTATAACGTATGGAAGTGAAGCTTGGACCCTGTTGGAAAGACAGAAGTCAGGAGTGAGAGCAGTGGAAATGAGTTATTTGAGAGGAGCATGTGGAGTCACATGGAGAGACAGACTAACAAATGAGGAAGTGAAGGAGCGTTGTGGTGTGGATGTGGACGTGATAGGAAGCGTTAGGAGAAACACGTTAATGTGGTTTGGGCATGTGGAGAGGATGGAGAGTGAAAGACTGACGAGGAGAGTGTATGTGAGTGAGGTGGAGGGGGTGAGAGGGAGGGGGAGGCCGAGGATGAGATGGAGGGATGGAGTGGAGAGGTGCATGAGAGAGGGGGGTGTAAGTAGGGAGCGGGGTAGTGAAATGGTGGGGGACAGAGCGACATGGAGGCGATTTTTTTGTGGTCACCCCGTTCAGGATTGAGGCGTCTGGCAACAGATAGACAGACATAGCAATGGAGACTTTGTAGCACCTTCCCTTGGTGATTCATACTGCATATAACACTGGCATTTCCTTGTATACTATTTGTATCATTTCAATATAGTAAAACCTCGATACTGGACTTCGTTAGATCAGAATTTGCTTTTATCGAAATCGAGGAGCTACCGGACTAAATTCTTGCATGTCAGAAAAAGTACAATAAAGCCAGAAGAAGTTCGGACTGCCTCACCACTTCAGCTATATTTACCACAATAATGTAAATTAAAGACATGTTTATCAGTGTACAGTACAGTATTATTAGTGTAAGTTGGACACTCATAACTCAGATCCCCATACAGGTCGGACAGGGGGGTCACTAAGCGGGTGTACAAAAAAATTAAAATTTGTTACGGTATGTAACATTGTGTAAAAAAAATTCCATTGCACAACTGTCATAAATACACAGTAGAACCCCATAACTGCCAAACTCAATTAACAACTCCACTAATTTGCGATTTCTTCCTAAAAAACAAAAATAGTTGGAAAAATACAGAATAAAAACTTTTTTTTCCATTATTTATTTGACCTACACTCAACCCCCTGCTATCGCGCATAATTGGTTACAGTAAACCAGCATGATAGCTGATTTTGCAATAGCTGAACTGAAGAATCAATAGGAAAATTTCTAATTTGTTTTTCGGTGGCCCATTTCCCTAACTTTTAACCACTTTATGCCTATGATTTCTAGCCAATCTCTCCTCCAACATGAAATAAAGCATTATTATATTAATAATAACATTATAATAAACTTACTTTTATAAGGATTAAGGAAGGTTTGGGTGGTTTGAAGGGTCCCGAGGCTTGGGAGTGGCTTAATTCCTGCCGTCACTAAATAGGAAAAAAGTGCCTATCTTCGCCAGATAATTTAATTTGAGAGCTCAAAGTTGGTCAACTTCTTCATCTCTTTGAATGATCTCTTTGTCAGCAAAACAACAGGAATAATACCATCAGTTTTACTCAATGCTATAAGGATGAGAAGTAGAGAAATACAGAGAAATAAAAAGGCAAACAAATGGTGTGGATGTATCATCTACATCTTGGGACTGAATGTTCTTTTTTTCTTTAGTTATCGATGGGCTTTATTCATTATTCATTTCATATATCGTGATGGAATTCAAAGAAATTACTTATTTAGGATATATGCAACGATGTTTTAATGCGAAATGTTAGAGCAATATGGCTGAAGATTGTATATACAGGCATTATGTCGGGATGGAGCTTGGGTGTAGGTTCAGTGCTTGGGTGCTGACGAAAATAATCTGTGATTCGATGCTGGTGTAAGGCATTCATGTAGGCATGGTACTTATCCTCATAACCTTCAAGGGCTTTATTAATGTAGGATATGAACTGTTCACTGTTGATAGTGGTATCTTGCTCTAAAATGTGACGTATCTGGCCACTCAACTCAATCAAAGTCTTGAAGTCGCACCAATCCAGTGCGGCGTTCATAACCCGGGCGCTTCAAACTCGATGCATGATGCGTGATAGAGTTCTCTGGGTGCGTGATAACGTGTTTGGTTGTGCATTTGATGTGTGTTTGATAGCAGATAAACGCGATAGCTGAACACGTGATAGCAGGTGGTTAAGTGTATTTAATCCATTAACACTAGTGTAATTCTGTTTGGGAAAATCCATTCCCAAAACCACGATTTACCGGAATCCCCACATTATTCTTTATTTTTTATTCTTACTATCCTCACCATATTCTTTATTTGCATATCTTATTACTACAGTAGAACACCATAACTGCTGAATTCACTAATTGCTGACTTCATTAATTACCCAGTTCTTCCTTTAAAAAACAGTTGGAAAAATACAGAAAAAAACTGCAAGAATATGAATTGAACTGGTAAGGTCTTTCTGCTGAAAGTTAAACGTGCATTTAGCGCTCATTCTTTTGATCATTTTTGCGTGTATGTGTGAAAGAGGGAGTATTGATGCAAAGAGTATTGTATTCCATTAACCCCTTAATAACCCCCGGCGTTGAACAACCCTTTACAGTACCGATGTCAGTGATGTCGAGCTAGCGTGAGATAAAAAAAAAAAAAGTGAACAATTATGGGAAGGGAACGATGGTCATTGGTATGTTTACACGACCCTACGCTACCATCCCAAGCGGTCATTTAATCTCAGCTGTTTTCACCCACATGGCATATGCACAGTAATTTTGTGAATTCTTCCGTGAATCATAGCAAATCACAGGATGGATTTAGGAGCCTAAAAAACACATTGCTAGCTGTGCCAGATGATTCCCCTCACATCTTTAAGAAAAATAAATTGATTTTAGAACTTCAAAAATTGTTCCGGGGTCAGCCAGGGGTGCACGGAAATTTCTGAACCCACGGCCATTGCAGGGTTAAGCCATTAAGCCATGCATACGATTGTTTGTTTCCAGCGCAATGGAAGAAACTTACTCTTTGTACTCAATGACGGATTTCATTTCCTAATTTCCCAACTGTAAGTTAGGTTAGGCTTGGTTGAATTATTAGGTACAAGTAAGCTAGGTTAGGTTAGGTTTAGTCAGACATTTAGGACAGTCCCTTCTGCCTTTACCTTGACGAATCAAACAAGAGTTGTCAGAGCCGAACGGCTAAAAACAACGGGGAGACAGATTTAACAAGAAAGGATTATTTATGGGTAATGCATTACAGTAACAGTGGTTCATAGGCTACGTAATTACCGGTAAACATCATTTTCAGGCGGGCATCAAGAATTAGTGAATTTCATGAATTTGCGAGGGGGTTTGGAATGCAACCCTCGTGAATTTGGGGGAGGTTACTTTAATGTTAAGAGGCGTCATAGTTTTAATATACTGTATTGTACTTTAGTGTGCCTTAATACTTGTACGCATGAACAAGTGATGATTTATGCGGATTTAGAGTAAAAACCCGTGTAGGTCGGACAATTGCATAATTCGGACCGAGTTACCCTCCAATCAGTGAGTTACCGAGGCTTGACTGTACAGACAGTCGTTCCTCCTCTATCGCAGGTATTTGCTTCTGCACTGACCTCGCGTTAGACAAATATCGCATTAGAGGGACTCTTGAAAACCCCTATTTCCTTCCACATCCCTGCCCAAAGTCCACTTTTCCCCCCCTTATGGTGCAAAATTGTTTTATACTCCCCAATTTATATCTCCTAAAAACATTAAATATGGTTATAAAAAAATACTTTAGGTCAATAGGACTTTTTTATATATCATACCTTATGTGAGGAAAAGAGCAAACACACGTCGCTGGAGATGAGATAGAGAGGGAGAACATGAGGCAGGCTGAGGAAGATGGTGTGGGTAGGAGCAGGCCGAGAGGGGAACGCGGGAGGTGGGAGGGAGGTAGTAGGGTCCTGATTGGTTGGGTGACTGGGAGAGCGAGAAAGGCAAAGCATGACTGGCAGACGATGACTTCAAGTATAGTGAGGCTGCGCGACTCACACCATGTCACAGCCTGCCTGGGTCAAATTACTGCGTTACGCTAACAGTGCCCATGTTAGAATGTTTATTTCCTTCCATAAAATCGTGCCTCATTAGAGCAATATTGTGCTACAGCAAGTGTCGTTAGGGGAGGACTGACTGTATTTTATGCCATTTGATTATTGTAGTGAATGTATAATACAGTACAATGGTAGTGAAAACAGTTTAAAAACCATTGGTGCGATCCAGGATAATGTCTGATATATTGGAAAGAGTCTGGGTTAGCAGAGGGAAGTCTGGATGTCACTTTTATCAGAATTTCACTTTTTTTGGAATGCCTTGGGCCCGAATTAGTCCGTCTAGTTTGTGTCAGTAACACAGAAGTGGTTACTGAGGTGTAATGTGCTGAATAAATCACTAAGAAAGAGATACTAAAAATCTCCAAGGCCACCCATAAATGTGAGCCTGGATAATATTCACTGTAATAGTAACAGGTAACAGCTAATCCCACTTGACTACCTTTGAGACTATGCTACCAAAATCTAGTACTGTACACTTAAGGGTATATGACCAGCCTACTCTCCTTGGTGGCATTTCACGACTGAAACACCTCTAATTATTTCTTGAGGACTGAATCTATGCAAGGGTGTAACTCTAATTAGTGTGTTCTGACTACTGAGCACCAATGCTCACCATACTGTAAAGTAATTATTCATATGCATTTTAATTTATAGCAATGTCCAAGTAAATCTGGAGCCTGTACTTTGAAAGATACATAGATACTCATCTTAAATGTCAGGACCAACTTGCCTAGCCCCGGGTTCCTACGCTCTTCATGGGGCAACATAGGATTGGATGATGGATGGATGGACATACATAAAAGTGATGCCATGGTTCCTCATAAGGAATTCCTGTACTGGAGAGTTGGCCATGATACAGCTGATGTTCTCTATGGACTGGAAGCTAAACCAAGTGACAAAACCAACTACTGTAATTATTTCCCAGTAGTTGCTGGAAGCTTTTGAGAAAAAAGAAATTTGAGCTATATAAAAAGATCTGTTAAAAATGTGAGAATCTCAGCTAGGACTCTGACTCTATGTATAGTAACTCAGAAAAATGATCACCGAGTGACTACTTGTGGCTGAATATTCCCTGCCTAAGTGTAATGACTGTGTGGCTATTTACCAAACTTGTAGCCACATTTCACTCTTACAATTGTACCTCCCAGGGCTGATGGTAGCCATCCACCTACTACCTCTACTTTGGAATTTATTATGAAACAGTAAACCTTTAGGCTTAAAACTCAACCTCAAAAATATAAGTGGCATTTTCAAGCTTCAGTGGTGTATAAGAAACTGTTACAACACAAAAAGAAATAACAACAATACTGTTGGCTGTTGCTCAACCCCGGTGTGTCTGATTGAGCAGGCCCACCACCTACAGGTAAGCAATTGCTCTTATGGGGTTGACTCATAAGTTCCCTATACTGCTGATGTTGTATCTGGATCTTAGTATGGCATGTGCTGTGCAGTGCTCCATTAGCCTGTGTGTGTTACATTCTGTGGACCTATTCTACAAGGTGGGCACATGCCATCTGTGATTCCACCCAACCCAAAGCTGATAGCTGAGGAAGGCTGAGCAATGTCCTGCTCTAGGCATTGCTGGGTGAACTCAATCATCTCTATTGAAGGACACCTCTGATGGGTGGACATTAGGAAGGGGGGCTTGTAGTATGGTGCTGAGATCGAGGTGTATGCTGCCCTGTGGGTGAAGTGAATATGCAGGTGTTTCTTCACTGCTAGTGCTGGAATGTCTGGAGTTGGGATATAGTGTCGGGGATTTGATAAGGTTTGTTTGTTTGTTTTTTTTATGCAAGGAAGAAGGAACCAATGGCCATGGGCCCGCATACTGCTCCTTCCAAGAAAAAACAAAAACAATACAAAAGAGACCCAAAACTATTAATTTCGAGATGCCTTTACACACTGCGTTTGAAAGACTGGAGATCATAGGAAGTAGGGAAAACAGACAGAGGAAGACAGTTCCAGAGTTGACCAGTTCCATATATGAAGGACTGAGAGTAACGGTTAACTCTTGCATTAGAGAGTTGGACAGAAAAGGGATGAAAGTTTTTTGCTAGACAGGTACTATGTGCCTGTCGTAGAGGTGAAGGGATGCAAGCAGACAGTTCAGAGGAACAGTGACCGTTGAAGTAGCGATAGAAGAGAGATAAAGATGCAACAGTGCGGCGAAGAGACAAAGGTTGAAGGGAGTCAGTAAGAGGAGGAGAGTTAATGAGACAAAAAGCCTTTGACTCCAGCCTATTGAGAAGAGCTGCATGTGGGGAGCCTCCCCACACGAGAGTTGTACTCCATACAGGGGCGAATAAAACCCGTGTACAAGGTCAACAACTGTGCAGGGGTAAAGAAAGTTCAGAGTCAGCTTAGCATACCTAATCTCTTGGAAGCAGATTTCACAAGAGCTGTCATATGTTCTTTCCAAGATAAATATAAACAAGATGCGCCTATGTGTGCTGTGCATGTCATGTAATGACAGGGGTGCTGTATTCTGGCACAGGCTGCTGCACAAAATTGTGAGCTTCTCATCAAGGTAGTCTCTGACAGGGAGAACTTTAGTTTCAGAGTGTGAGCAAGCTCTGGGAGTGGTTTTGGCACAGTCAGTGGAGATGATGTATAGGACATTGTTCTGTATGATTGGAAAGGTGTTGTAGTGGGTATTATAAAGAATGGGAGCCAATGCCAGATGGGCATAGGACATCAATGATCTACTGTATTATTGTAAAGCAGGGAGAGTGTTTCTTTTTGTGGCTCAAAGTCTGGCCTTGTACAGCAGTTGTCCTGAGTGCACTGAGTCTGAGTGTGCATTGCCTCTTGATGTCTTGCACATGGTTCTTGAAGGTGAGTCTGGTATCATATGTCATGGCAAGGACCTTAATGGAGGGTGTGTGTGGCACAAGAACACTGTTAAGTGTGATGTGGGGAAAGCACCTGTGTTTATATTTACAGCTGGTGATAAGAGTGGGATGCGTGGATTTGGTTAGGGCAATCATCACCCTGCTGTCCTCCATCCAAGTCTGCAAAGCACTAAGCCAGTCATGTTATTGAGTGCAGGCTGTCTGCAATGTGGTGTGAAGTTGCTACATTGATGTCATCTGCATATAAGGCAATGTTTGTGGGTGATTGGGGTGTGGGAATATCATGCATATACAGGCTGAAGAATGTGGGCGAGAGAACAGAGCCCTGTGGAACTCTGTTATGGATATTTTATGTTCATGATGACTTGCCCTGGAATTTAACATGTGCTTGTCTATCAGACAAATAGTTGGCAAGCCAGTGTTTGTTGTTCTCCATGTCTGTGCTGTATATTTTGGTGACTAGTTCGTGCTGGAGGGGTAGTACAGAAGGCTTTACTAATATCTACTGTTGTGTTAAATTAGTCACTAAGGTGTTTGTTGTGTGCAGTACCGCTAAATCCATGTTGTGAAAGACCAATGGGAACATGAAGAGTGGCTCTGTTAAGAATGAAACATTCGGTGACTTTACATGAAGTGCAAAGTAGTGTTATGGATCTGTACGAAAAATGGACTGTTTGATCCTTGTTTGATTTAAGTAAAGTGATAAATGATAATGTATTCATGTGAAATAATAATGATACTGAATTCTTATGAAAATAATAATGATGCTGTATTCATGTATGCAACAGAGCTGACAGTTTTGAAGTACGGTAAACTCTCAATTATTTGGCCAAACACAATATCCAGTGCTGCTAGCTCGGCTCTATTAAACCAACATTATGCAACATCTGGGGCTGAAATAGGATGTAACCAGCAGTACTATGTAACATCTGGCATTGAGGTAGCCAACTGGCACTGTATTACTGAACTGTATCATTATTTTATTGTACAGCTGTGGTACTCAATTGGTGGACCACGGGTCCATATCTGGACCACAGTAAGCTTTTGCGTGGACCCCAGCACCTTCCTGTCTCTAAAAAAAGGAAAAAACATAAATAAACAAAATTAATAAATAAACTGTCTTTAACGTGGATCAGTAATTAATAGTAGTTTTTAATTTTATTCTGTTTTTCCTGCTCCAGAACTGCCAATGAACACCTTCATCATTACTTTAGACTAGCTATCACATCATTTGTACAGTAAGACCTCACTATAACAGACTAATTGGGGCCCAAGCCATTCCGAAAAATGCGAAATTCCGGTAAAAGCGACATCCGGACTTTTTCCGATATATCAGACATTAGTCTGGATTGCACCAATGGCTTTTAAACTGTTTTCACTACCACTGCAGTACTGTACTGTGTTATACCTTCACTACATTACATAATCAAATGAAATAATAATACTGTACTGTACACTGATAAACATGCATTTTATTTACCTTACTGTGGTAAACATAGCTGAAGTGGTCAGGCAGTCCAGACTGCTTCTGGCTTTATCAGACTTTTTCTGATATATAGGAATTTAGTCCAGTAGCTCCTCGAGTCCGATAAAAGCGAATTCCGGTCTATTGAAGTCCGTTATAACGAGGTTTTACTGTACCAACATTTAGGGAATTATCAAGAAGGAATAAATGTCACTTTTCACACTAATAAAGTAATGATAATTCAGTCACTCAGTGACAGGTCTGTATTTGTAATACAGTAATCTCCCCATTATCCGATGTAATAGAGCCAAAGGCATATCCGGAAAGTGGTCATGTCCGGATACTGGGCCCTGAAGCTCCAGCACCGGTCATTCCTGACCCTAACCTAACCTAACCTAAATCAGAAAACCACCTACCTACCTCCCTACTGGACAAGCATAGCACTTAATTAAGGCTCCATTTACATAAATAATGGACACAAAGCATGAATTAATTGAAATTTAACCAAAAAATGATGATTTTGAGGTGAGTATGGCAGAGATGTTCACCAGTTGACAGCATAGTGGAAGTAAGTATCGGACATGGAAATCACCATGAAAATCACCTTTACTCACATCTTATGTACTAAAATATGGGATACAAAGCATGAAATAAATAAACTGTTACCAGAAAATAATGGTTTAGAGGTGAGTGTGGCAGAGATGTTCACCAGTTGACAGCATAGTGGAAGTAAGTATCAGACATGGAAATCACTATGAAAATCACCTTTCCTCACATCTTATGCACTAGAATATAGGATACAAAGCATGAAATAAATAAACTGTTACCAGAAAATGATGGTTTAGAGGTGAGTGTGGCAAAGATGTTCACCAGGTGACAACATAGTGAATGTAGTAAAAGGCATGATAATCACCAAGAAAATCACCTTTTTCACAGCCTATGCACTCAAATATGGGACACAAAGCATGAAATAAATAAAATGTAACCAGAAAAATTATGATTTAGAGGTGAATAGGGCATATATGTTCACCAGCTGACAGCATAGTGAATGTAGGTAAGAGACATGATAATCACTATGAAAATCGCCTTTTTCACAGCCTATACAATAATCACTATGAAAATCGCCTTTTTCACAGCCTATACAATAATCACTATGAAAATCGCCTTTTTCACAGCCTATACACTCAAATATGGGACACAATGCATGAAATAAATATAAATGTAACCAGATAAATTATGTTTTAGAGGTGAGTATGGCAAAGATGTTCACCAGTTGACAACATAGTGAATATAGATAAAAGACATGATAATCACTGAGAAAATCACCTTTTTCACAGCCTATGCACTCAAATATGGGACACAAAGCATGAAGTAAATAAAATGTAACCAGAGAATGAGGATTCAGAAGTGATTATGGAAAATATTTGGCAGTTGACAGTGTACTTACATGTCTGTGGTGGCTGTCGCGAATATTACCCCCACCTTTAAGGCTTTGACAGTGGTGAAAATGCTCGTGAAGCATGTACAGTAATCCAGTGTTTAACTGCACTTAATCCTTAGCACTGTGAATTATGGATGTTTAAACAAAAACGAACAATACCACCAACCATCCCGACAACCACTTACTCATCACGCCAGCTGAGAGATAACTGGTGGGAGGGGAAGAGCATGGGAAGGGATTGTAAACATGGCTATTCGGCGCAGTGCGCCAAATTCAAACTTACGGGTTGAAACAAATCGGATTGTTTTTGTTTTTGTTTTTGCAATTTTTTGGCATTTTTGGGTTCCAAACGTCCCAGCCAACGATGTCCAGACAGTGGGGTGCCCGGTTATTGGGAGTCCGGATAGTAGGGAGATTACTGTACAGAGATAGCCCGATTATCCGGGCTATATGGTGCGAAGGGGTGACTGAATAGTCCGAAATCACGATTAATCCGGCGGAAACAAAAAACAAGTACTACTTAGACTGATTTATTTACCGGAAAATGTACACTTAACGTAGCAAAAAGACCTTACCAAATCTTTGCATATGCATCCTGCTTGTTTCTGTATTTTTCTAGTTTCAGTTTGGTAAATTTCTTCATCTTGCTGAAAAATTTCCTCTCTGTTATTATCGTCATGTTCCTGAAGCTGTACAGTCGCATTCGTGAGTCCTGATACGCATGTAGTTGTCTTGTCTGATGTTGTGTCCACCGTCGGTAGGATGTTGAACTATTTCACTTGCTAACCGACCAAATTATGTTCAGTGTATCAAGCAGTAAGCACAAAAGTTCCATATTCCAAAAGCAGTGAGCACTGCAATAGACAACAAAAACACCTGTGTATCGGGACTCATGAACGCAACTGTACCTATGACTGTTTCCAGCACAATGGAAGAAACTCAACATATTCAAGTGTGGATTTTGTTTCCCAACTTCCAAACTGGAGATTAAGTTAGGTTAAATTATTAGGTGCAGTTAAGCTAAGTTAGGCCAGGTTTGGTTAAACAATTAGATCAGAACAGTACCTTCCGCCATTACGTTAACTAACAACAAGAGTTGCAACCCAGCAGAATAGCTAAAAACAACGGGGAAACAGATTTAACAAGAAATGTTTATTTGCCAACCCAGAAACAATCAGAAAAACATAACAGAAAATCAGGATGAACTGATTTGGTAAGGTGCTTTTACTGCTTACAGTAAAGCATATGTTTAGCCCCCTCAATGGCCGTGAGTTCAGAAATTTACGTGCTCCCATGGCAGGCCTTGGAACCATTTTTTCTATGTTCCAAAATCAGTTTCATTTTCTTACAGATGTGGTAAGACTTGTCTGGTGCACTTTTAATTTTTTTTTTTCTGTCCCTAAACCCATCTTCTGATTTGCTATGAATCGTGAAAGAATAAAATTATGGCGCATGTTACATTAGCATTAAAACATACTGACGAAAACATCTGGGATGAACTGACCGCCTGGCTGTTTGGGATGGTACAGCAGGTTTGTAGAACCATACCAGTGACTTTCGTTCCCTTCCCATAATTGTTCGCAGATTTTATAGCTCCCTAACTCAACGTCATTGACACCGGTACAGTAATGCATTGTTCAAGGATGGCAGCTATGAAGGGGTTAATGAAATACATAATTATTTGTATCAATACTGTCTCAAACATACACATAACAACAAACGAAGAATGAGCAGTAAATGTACACTTAGCTGCAAAAAGCAGAAATAACTGTATGCTCTGTCGGTCCGAAATGTGTTGGGAACCGCGACATTGAACAAAAAATGTGGGATGCTAACTTATGAGAAGACGTGAGACAAAAGTTTTTTTTGTTTTCTTCTGACTAGTAAACATTTCTGTTCCATTTCGTCCCCTAAAATTGTGAAACCCATAAATTTTCGTCTAAGCATACAGCCTAAAGACTTTACCAGTTCAATTCATATTCCTCTACTTTGTTTTCTGTATTATTCTACTTTGAATTTGGTAATAATTACCTTCTCTTGCTGAAAGATTTCCTCCTTTATCATCATCATGTTCTTTAGGCCATACCTACGACTGTTTCTGGCACAGTGGAAGAAACTTATTCAGCGTAATAAGAAGTGGATTTCGTTTCCCAATTCTCCAACTGGAGCCCAGGTTAGGATAGGTTAAATTACTAGGTAGTTAAGCAATGTTAGGCTAGGTTAGGTTATCAATCGCCTAATAAAACTCCACCTTGCCATCCATGTGATCGAGTTGTGAGCAGGAGGTGTGGGTGGGGGGGCAGACTCACGCTTGTTTACCCATGCCTCGCTCGCTAGCAACTGGAGCTATCGTACGAATAATTCTATGTATTACTGTACCACTGAACCATTCAGTCAAGGCCCGGATATACCGAAGGCTGGATAATCCGAGCCTGGATAATCGAGCTTTCACTGTATTTACATTTACAGTCCAAGTGAAAACTGATCTTCCTCCCCTTAACAAAGCGATACTTTTTTTTGAAAAATCCAAACTGTACTATACTTACTGCACTATTATGCAATATTTTGTGTGCATTACAGAAAAATATGGACCTTCTCTTTCAGTTACCCTCCCTCCTTCTAGAAGAACAGTTGAATTTTGACTCTCCAAATGTGCTTACCAAGACCTGCAGTGTTTTACTGTTA
>JAGKTI010000160.1:100126-128244 GCA_018397915.1 Birgus latro
AGGAAGTCAGAGGGGGGAAGTGATGGAGGAATAGCACCGGAATCGTCTAAGGTGGAATTGGAGGAGAAAGTCTGAGCAAAGAGATCTGCTTTATCAGTAGAAGAAATAGCTACAGAGCCATCAGAGTAGAAAAGAGGAGGGAAGGATGATGAGGTAAAGTTGTTAGAAAGGTTTTTGGCAAGGTGCCAGAAGGAGCGAGAAGAATTCGAGTTGGAGAGTTGGGAACATTTAGCACGGATGAAATTGTTTTTAGCAGAGCGAAGAACAGACTTAGCACGATTCCGGGCAGAAATATATAAAAGGTGTGATTCAGGGGTGGGTTGGCTCCGGTACCTCTTATAGGCCCTCTCCTTGTTGCGGACAGCATTAGAACAAGCGTGATTAAACCAAGGCTTTCTTGCATTAGCCAGAGGATATGAGAAAGGAATGTATGCTTCCATGCCTGAGAGAATAACCTCCGTAACGCGCAAGGCACACTCAGATGGCTCCCGGCCATGGAAGCAATAATCATTCCATGGAAAATCAAAGAAGTACTGCCTGAGGGCCTCCCAATCTGCAGCTCCAAAGTGCCACAGGCGGCGTTTCTTTGGAGGGTCCACTGGAGCGATTGGACATGTTAAGGTAATAAGATTATGATCGGAGAAGCCCAACGGAGAGAAAAGATGAACAGTGTAAGCAGAAGGATTAGTTGTTAGGAAAAGGTCAAGTATGTTGGAACTCTCTCCAAGGCGGTCAGGGATACAGGTAGGGTACTGTACAAGCTGCTCTAGGTCATTAAGGATAGAAAAGATGTAGGCTTGTTCACCAGGTGAATCAGTGCGAGGAGAGGAGAGCCAAAGGTGGTGGTGAACATTGAAATCTCCTAGAATGGAGATTTCAGAGAAAGGAGAAATGGATAGAAAAATGTTCCATCGTAGAAGTAAGATAGTCAAAGAATTTTTGATAGTCAGTATATATAAATGTATGTGCAAGACTGCAATGAACAGTGTGATTCAGGGTAGTCAAGAAAGGGAGATGATGAGATGGAAATACTGTATAACAGATCATGAGCATTTTTAGTGAAGAACTGGAGCTTATTAATAACATCAGAAACTCAACACTAGTAATGCACCTAGCTACTTTACATGGAGCAACTTCAAACAAGGACTGACCTTGTAACTTCTGAATCATTGTGTGCAAGGTCTGGAAATATCATATAGTAGTTGTTATTACTCATCATAACAATAACTGCACCAGGTTAAACTGTCAGTTATGTTAGGCTGGTTTTTAAGTGTTACACAAGGAAAGCCAGGCCATGCTCAAGACAAGAAGAGGAGGAATGGGTTTCATTGCATTCTGGGACAGCTCCCAGAACAATATTTTCTTTCATTTTCAGACTGACAACTGCAATGACATTAGAAAAAAGAAAATAATCGAAGCAATCCACGAAGCACATAAACAAATGTTTACCGAGTAAATTTTTTTAAAACTAATTACAGATAACTATGAAGTGCAACAATACCTATTATGGTACAAAACACTGTTATCCTGACAAACTGACCCCCCTCAAAAAAAAAAAAAAAAAAAAAGACAGGGGGCCAAAATGCTGAAGGAAGGAAAGGAAGTGGTGCTAAAATAACGCCAGATTCCTCCAGAATAATAACATGAATCAATATGTCATGCAGTTCTAAATCAACTTGGCTCTGTGATGTTTCTTCGATAAATTAAAAATGAGCAAAAGGTTGTGCAGTGCAACGAATTACGAATCGGCATATGGAATAAACACTTTTAATAAAAAATCAGGTTTCAGGGCTTTTTGTGCTAAAGTTAGCCAGTGTTTTCCCTTTAGATCACCTGCACGCCTTGACAGACTTCAATTTAGCATACTAATTGAAAGTGCTAATAAATGTATTTGCATTTTAAATCAATATTTGTGCAAAACAGAAGTCTGTCAAAGCATGCTGCCGAGCTAAAGACAAAACACTTCTGCTAACTCTAGCAATAGTTTGCTCAGAATCCTGATTTCCAAAAATTATTAAACAATTTTTTACCGGATTTCAGATAATTGTGTATGAACCTATATGGTGATAAAAATTATATTCCAATTATAAGTGCCGATTTGGAAAATGACCGCCAATTTGGTAATTCTTTGAATCCGATATTGTGCGGACTTTAATATGGTGCTAATGATTTGTAAACATTAACCCCAACATAACTTTTCATTTTCATAATGGTGAAAATAAACTAACAAATTAATTTCAAGCCATTTTAGGCATTAATCTACACAAATGCCATATAAGCTAATGTAGATCTGTGTCATTTGAACCAAACCAAGACCAATTTTCAATCTTACCTTGTCATCTGTGGATTCTACCTTGACTGATTTCAAATTTGAAAACACATGACTTCCAGCCCTCTAACTGGCTGAATCTGAACCATAATGCACCAGCAAAAACAAAAGCATACTGCCTATGAGCATAATGCACCACCAAGAAGCAAAAATGCATCACATTTAGTGGTCAAACTGTAAGTACTTTGCCTGCACAGGCAAACATTTGACCCACCACCTCATTTATTTTTAATTTGTGGAAGAAACATCATAAAGTTGACTCAGAAATGTGCAATGAATTAATCCACATTATTATTTCTTAGGAATCTGGTGTTATGGCTTTGTAAACATTATCCTGTAACTTCCTTAATGTTTAACAAGTTCTTGCTCTGGGGATGTGACCATTTTTTTTTTTTTTTTCAAATGTGAAGGCTGGTGACTGTGGTATCTCCAACACTGCCTAGGCACACTGTGGGCTGTCAAAACCTATCCTTAACTTATTCGCTGCCGTGTTCATATATATACCGGGAATGGACAAACCAAGTGTCAAAACTGCTGAGTCCTTATATATACGGACTGACTCATGGTACCTAAACTGCCAGGTCCATATATACATATGGACAAGGTCTTCCTCATATTTATGTGAAATTGTTTGAGTGCACTTAGTGTGTGGCAGAAAATGGGATGATGGACACCTCTCCTCCCCTCCCATGCCTTTTACCAATATAGTAATAATAAAAATAAAAAAAAGTGAGTGAAAATGCGTAAAATTAGCACGGAACCCAACTTCCCATCATCATAGTTTCGACCATGGCTGCATTACATGCACCAGGTTGCATTTCCACGCTACAAGTACTCCGTGCATCCACCCACTCCTGACCAAAATGGACTATCTATCACATCAGCCACTGACAGTAACTGAAAGTAACCATCTGACACAAATCTGGGTCATGCTGCACTGCCAAAGATATTGTGCTTACTCCCGACTTCCAGTCGAAGCTGAAGAACTAGGTGATGAACTAACTGATAGTGATGCAAAAATAGTGTAAATAATGAAATTAATATATGTAAATGTAAGCAAATAAAGAAAATCATAATATCAAGTAATGTAAGAAAAATAACATACGAAACTTGTGTCTTACTGTAACTAATGTGACTGTGTGCAGCATGTGATTATTGTGCCTTATGCAAGCATTTATAGTGCCTTATGCAAATATAATACGTGAAAACACATAAAATTAGCACAGAACTCCAACTTTCCGTCATCTAGTTTCGACTGTGGCCGCATTACTACAAGTACTACATGCATCCACCCACTCCACACCAAATTATACTACTATCCACATCAGCCGCTGGCCGTATCTGAAAGTAGCCATCTGACACAAATCTGGGCGTGCTGGACCAATTTTCAGGCGGAAAACAGCCGAAGTGAGGACTTTTACCATTACTAGGCTTATTCTGACCACTTTTCATGTCTTAACGAAGGGGAAAAAATGAAACTGGCCGGCAGTGTGTCTCAGCCTCCCAAACCCTCGGCACTGGGGGACCAGAAAGCCGACGAAGGCTACGGCATGGAACGGGTTAAAAACAAACTCACCTTTTGAATACTACTGCATTTCCTCAGTATAGCGTTGTATTTCTTGAAATATTTGTCACTGGTGCCATTCTCGGCAGAGGGGAAAGAAGGAATAACATTTACTTCGCGAGCGGATATATCCGCATCCCCACCGCCGAACATCCTCTTGTTTTTATTTTAGGTCGCTTCCTCCCCGCTGGTGCGTCTAGTAAAAAGAAAACGTTTTTTTTAATTTTAAAAATAATGCAATGACTGAATTTGCAAAACATGTTTGTGCGCATAAGAAAAGTATACTTGAAGCGACAATAATATGATCTTATAATTTCATAGAGATTCTTAAATTCCTTATATTAGATTATTAGATCATAAAAAGGTTTCTAGGATCCACACCATGTTGGGTTGAGTCAAGGTGGTTTGAGTTCGAAAGAGAAATGAGGGCCTGCGAGTTTCCTGATGAGGCAGATATTCGTAAAAGGTGAATCCAGTTTATTAATGAACTTGAAAAGCAACAGCGTAATTGCTTGCCTGACAACGGTCAGTGTCATCATTAAATGCATGTGAATGTTTTACATGGAGAAGTTCTAGAAAAGGCTTCTTAGCCTGTGATTCTAGCTCTGCATTTTTGCTGTGGTCATGGATTATATATTTTTATTCCAGTGCAGTTAACGTATCTGGGTCTTTAACAGTGTGCTTAGGTAAGGTGTTCCACAAATCAGCTGTTCTAAATGCGAAAGTATGTTTCCATAAGTTCAACGAGGCTCATTTCTTGTAAATTTTATACCGATGTCCCATTGAAATGCCCACCCCAACAACACCCATTACCACCACCACAGCCAACTACTACTTTTACCACCACCACCACACCCAACATACCACCATTATCGCCACCACCAACTGCCACAAATACCACCACTACAACTGAAATGTCCAACCGGCGGAGCTACCCCGACACCACCACTCCAGAGGGAGGAAATGGGGAGGTGACACCAACCACGGAGAGGTACACAGGTGCTCCGAGTTACACCGCCCTACGTCACCTGTGACCTGATGCCCCTCTTACTCCCAGCCAGACCCCAGGGAAGTGCATCGACTCGGTGCATTACCCTCCAACCAGGGAAAACGCTCACCGGACTCTTGGTGGGACTGACTCTCAAGCAGTCCCAACGTCTGCCAGACGACTCTCGCCTGTCCTCCTGAGGAGGGTAGTGGGGCCCATGTAGAGTCGACCGGACCTACAGGGGGAGAGACCACCAGTCGTCCCCCAGCTGCAACTTTCCCCCGGCAGCAGGAGAGCGATAGAGTCCACCGGACCTACTACGAAAGCCCTATAGTCCGTCGGACTTCCTCATCTTGCTGTCTCTGGGATGAGTGGTCTCCTGACAGAATCCGCCGGGCCTGTTCGACCAAGACAGAGTCCACCGGACCTCCTTCCTCTGCCCCGGCATGGAGTTCCGGCGGTGTTCCTCGGACTCGCCAAGTCGAGGGAGAGACCACCAGTCCTCCCTCCTCCACTTGCCTGGAGGTTCCCTGTGAGGGCATTGTCTCTGGCTCAGCCTGCCCAACCAGAGGCCGAGCGAGACACCCCTCCGGCTTCCCCTCCTCTGGGATGGACAGAGACTGCTCCCCAGCAGACCTACTGATGGAGAGTGTCTGGAGTGGACCTGTGGAGAGCCTGGGTATCCTGTCCCTGCAGCCCAGCCCCTGACACCCCTGGCAACTTACAGACTCCTCCAGGGCAAGCAGCCGCAGATGACCTCTGACGGCCTTCCCCTCCCAACGAGACTGCAGCCCCAAGACTTTGAGGGCTGCCCCCGGGTGACCCTAGGCCCGGACCAGCCTAGACCCTCCTCATGGACTCTCACTACAGCCAAGGGCAGGCGCCAGGCAGCGCCTCTCCTAGCCCTGTTTGGCCCCAGTCCTGAGGGCCCTCACACCCTGATGGCCCCTGACAGGAAAGGGAGGCCCCCCACACGCTGCCTTCCAGCCTATACCGGACTCCCGACTTCGCCACACGAGGCTCACGTCCTTAATGGGAGCACACCCCTGATGGCCCGCCCCCTACGCCGGGATGACACCTGCACTTACCGGTGCCTTGACCTCAGTGTGTCTCAGTGACTAGTGTGACAACTGTGTCTTCTCCTAGTGTTATAGACCCAGAGAGTACATGTACTTCCCTTACCAGAGTGTCGTGACCCCTGTGTAATATTCACGCCCTCCCGGAACCCAGATTCTCATGACCTTGTGGAAACTCAGTGCACATAGAAAACATAAGTGAACTCAGTGCACATACAAAACATAAGTGACACCCCCCCCCCCCGTGTCATCCTGTAATCCCCTTCCTTTCGATACTGTGACCCCCATATATGAAGTGTCCTGTGCTGTCTCTCGACCCCTGTGTAATATCTTTGCCCATAAGTAACGTTATAACCTGTATAATATCTCACCTGGGGGACATAATGTTGTGCTATATATGCTCTGTGTGGTTCCACATATAGAACTGACCTTGTGTACATGTAAAGAGCACTGTATCTGACTGTAAGGTAATATATGTGTAATACGGGACTTGCCTGGTCCTGAATTAAAGAACCCAAGGCTTTCGTCTTTGTTTTAAGAAACAAGAAGTTGCCTCTAAAACACAGAGCATAACAGGGAACATTCTCACACCATAGCACCAGTTTCTCTCCGTTTAACTCTGTTATGCTACATATTTGCGGGTCGGTTTCTTGCCCTCGAATACGCAGGCTACAGTGGGTCCCTATTCTAGAATGGGTCGGTAACTCTAAGGAATAGGACTGGACACAGAAACAAGGCAGTGACTGTTACACACATGTATTACAAATATCTTCCCAGAGACAATAGTACATCAACAAATACATTACAGGCTGGGTTGGCCGGGGATGGGTTAACAACTTAACACAAGGTTTTACTTGACTGGAAATCTGTCACTGTACCGGCTGGTAGAAAGTATGGTAATATTTACCCAGCACTTATGACACATAAAATACACCTATGATTCAGGACACAGGAATGAATTTACTACAATCTCCCAATCTCGTATAGCACTGGTATATGAATTACGTTAACACCTGTGTCATAGACACTTGCCGGCCAGAAGACTATCTCAGGTAGAGTCGGCCGCGCAATGATCACTCAATGGGGGACTGTGGTATTCTAGCAGGGCATTTGGAGATGCCCAGAAATACCCTAACTAATGTGCCCGGACACGGGTGGATGGAGGTTTAACACACAAGGGGAAGGTACCATGGAAATAATATCTTTTCCTTTTATTAGCCACTGAGGTGTTTCACTTGCATGCAGGTGCACGGGGGAGGGAGAGTTTTTATAAACAAGGGAATGGCACGATTGGTATAATATTGTTGTTCTGTTGGTCACTGTGGCGTTTCGTTCACTGAGGGATGCGCGGGACTCTACTCAGGATATAAGTTGGGCCAAAGTTACTATTAGGCTCGTCCAGTCTTACACTTGGGATCCTGGTGACTTATCGCTAGAATATACTATAGGGAATCACTCACATGGTATAAACTAATGTACACACATATATCTGGGTCTAGAAACCACACACATAAGTAAAGTCCACTCGCTTCACTACCACTGGTGGGCCGCAGATCGATTCCTCCGTCTGGAGGAAGGGCAGAGTGATGTGCCCCTGGACAGGGCCCCATACGTAGTCATGGGACTAGGGGCTCGGCCCGAAGAGAGCCAGGAGACGGGCCCGACATCGAGTCTGGGAGAGACTCAGAGAGGTCTCGCCCACAGGCAAGTAGCACCCTGGTGTTCGGGGCAACTCCCGGGGTGACTGAGGACCCAGGGTACTGGAACCCGGGGTGGCTGGACTGCGGCAATGGCTGGAGGGCAGCATCGCCGTCAGGGTCGTCAAATGGGGACCTAGGGCCTGGGGAGTAGTGGACAGGGCCCGACGTCGGCTGCTGGGTCTGCTGGGGCTCCACTTTGGCTGCTGTTCACACTAATAGAGTTGCAAGGAACCAAGACCTCGGGTGAGGCCTTGCCACGGCTCGGGAGAGGGGTCCTCTCTGGCTGCAGGATCTCCTGTGGGGGAGAAGCAGACTGTGGCCTGCTCTACCTCCAGCCTGACGTGACTAATGGCCGACGTCGTAGTGGCACAGGGGACAACAGCATCAGTGCGGCTAGTGGCCTGCTCTACCTCTGGCCTGATGTGACTAATGGCCGATGTCGTGGTTGCACAGGGGACAACAGCTTCAGTGCAGCTAGTGGCCTGCTTTACCTCTGGCCTGCCGTGACTAGTGGCTGACGTCGTGGTGGTGCAGGGGACTGCAGCTCCAGGGCGGCTAGTGGCCTGCTCTACCTCTGGCATGACGTGACTAGTGGCCGACGTCGTAGTGGCACAGGGGGTTGTAGCTCTGGTGCGGCTAATGCCCCGTACCGTGGAGCTAAGAGGACTAGTAGCAGAGGGACGGACTGTGGCCGATCCTGCCTCGTACCCAGTACGGCTTGTGGCCGGTACTGTGGCGCTACTCTGGGGGGAACGACTACAGGAGTCGGACGACTTATGGCCGATCATATCCTGTAGCGGGGATGCAACTGGGGAACGGACTATGGCCGGTTCTGCCCCGTACTTGGTATGACAATGGCCAATACCGCGGTGTTGCGTGGAGTTGTAAACTCCACCCCTTACCTGGCGAGTGGAATTTCGGCCAGAGACTAGGCGCCGGCAATTGCTACCTTTCCGGGGCATCGGCTGGGAGTAAGAGGGGCGCCGGGGAGGGATACAGGTGCACTGTTCCTGCTCCAAGCCTCTCAGTCCACTACTCCCCTGGCCTGAGGTTCCCGTGTGACGACCCTGATGGCGACGCCGCCCTCCAGCCGTCGCTGCAGTCCAGCCACCCCAGGTTCCAGTACCCTGGGTCCTCAGTCACCCCGGGAGTTGCCCCGAACACTAGGGGATGACTTACCTGTGGCTGAGACCTCTCCGAGTCTCTCCCAGACTCAGTGTCAGGCCCATCTCCTGGCTCTCTTCGGGCCGAGCCCTTAGCCCCACGACTACATGTGGGGCCCCACCCAGGGGCGCATCACTCTGTCCTTCCTCCGGACGGAGGAATCAACCTGCGGCCCACCAGTGATAGTGAAACGAGTGGACTTTACCTGTGTGTGTGCCTTCTAGACCCAGATATATGTGTACATTAGTTTATACCATGCAAGTGATTCCTTATAGTATATTTTAGTGATAACGTGACCATGAGCCGAGTGTAAGATTGGACGAGCCCAATAGTAGCTTTGGCCTAATTTATATCCCGAGTGGAGTCCCGTGCATCCCACAGTGAACGAAACATCATAGTGACCAACAGAATAATAATATTATGTCGATCGTGCCATTCCCTCGTTTATTAAAACTCTCCCTCCCTAGTGCACAGGCACGCAAGTGAAACACCACAGTGACTAACAAAAGGAAAGGATATTAATCCAATCGTGCCTCCCCCTTTGTGTATTAAACCTCCACCCGCCCCAGTGTCCAGGCACATTAGTTATGGTATGTATAAATATCTCCAAATGTCCCACTAGAATACCGCAGTCCTCTCTTCAATGATCGCTGCGCGGCTGACTCTATTCGAGATAGACTTCCGGCCAGGTGAGTGTCTATGACACAGGTGTTAACGTAATTCGTATATTAGTGCCGTCCAGCGCTATGCGAGATTGGGAGATTGTAGTAAATTCTTTCCTGTGTCCTGAATCATAAGTGTATTTTATGTGCCATAAGTGCTGGGTAAATATTACCATATTTTCCCTAAGCTGGTATAGTGACAGACTTCTAGTCAAGTAAAATCTTGTGTTAACCCAACCCCGGCCAACCCAGTATCTAGTGTATTTATTGACGTATTATTGTCTCTGGGAAGATATTTGTAATACATGTGTGTGTAACAGTCACTGCCTGTTTTTGTGTCCAGTCCTTTCCTTAGAATTACGGACCCGGTCTAGAATAGGGGCCCGCCGTAGCCTGCGTATTTGTGGGGCGAGAAACCGACCCACAAATACGTAGCATAACACTGGTGGCTAACGGTGGTTCTTGACCCAGACAGTGAAAAAAGGACTGGAAGGAAAATTTGGGAAAATGGCAGCCAAAACACATGTACCTAAAATGGCAGCCAAAACACATGTATCCCTACCAAAATTCGACCCAGAACAATGCGACATCATTACATACTTAGATATGGTCAAGCCATTACTTGACATTGGGTTTGAGAATGATAACCAGAAAATAGCTGTCACTCTACCTCACCTGAGGAAGGCGGTATCTAGTATAGCACCAAAAATAGTCCCAGATCTCACATGGGCCAGATTTTCAAAAATAGTAACAGAAGCTATTACCCCTTCATTAGGGAAAGTTGTTGCGATGTCACAACTCGATGCCCTAAAATATGACGGTGACTTAATTGGACAACACGTTGATCCAAGCTTGGCGACTCGTCACCGCCGCGTACCCGGATGCCGAAATGGATACCCAGGATGAACATATATTCAACACCCTCCTCAGAGTCCTTCTGGGCATAGTGAAAGAACATTCCACTATCCACGACCCAGCAGGAAGTCTGGATTGCGATGTCCAACTCATTCACCGCCTCCTCGCAGCACGCCCCGACACGCAACACTTCAGGGTTGTGAGCCAGTTCCCCACGAAACCCTCCCCTCTGCCGTCCCAACCCCACCCAGCCCTGACATGAAGCGTCTCTGCCCCGGCCCTCCTAAGAGCCCACCCTACAAGGAAACGGCCGCCACAGAAAGATAACACAAATCTCATCACCATCAATCCATGGGAATTTACAGCCTGTAGCAGCCGCTGCCCACTTCACGACATACGTGAACAGCTGAAGGCAGCGCACAGAATAAGAGCTGACCCGCCAGGGCGCCGCCAAATGTTAGCAGTGGAGGAAACTCCGTGAACTCCGAACCCCCCTCATTGAGGAACTTGACGCCGGCTGCGAGCCAGGAAATACTGACACCGACGCGGCCCTCGAGCTGATGTTGGATTTTTTAGGACCGCCCCCGCACCTCCACACGGTGGCAGGGGCCACCTCTACAAAGTACCGACCCCCGGTCTATGACAATATGAAGCTACAAGAGGTCAAGGCAAGACTTCTGGTAGATACGGGAGCCCCAGGTCCTGCCTGTACACACATTTTTACTCCCGCCATAAAAAGGTTTTGGCCCCCTTTTCCCCACTTCAGCCCACCTCATAGACGTGGGGGAAGGCCCCTCGCCTATTCGTGGGGAAACTCGGCCTCTACAAACCAAGACCCACCAACGAGCCTCCACATACCATCCCTTCATTGTTTTTTTACTCTTCCTGCCGTACCTATGATGACTATTTGGGATTGGACCTGCTCCAAAAACTCCATACCCACATAGACTGCTACGGGAGGCGACTCTACTTCCAACCGCCTCCCCAACAGCCTCCAGCCATCTGCACGTGCGACGCTTCCCCCCCTTTTATTGACCCCCCTTCCCCTCCCCCTTCTCCTGCCCCAGCTCCCCCTTGCCCCACTTTCCCCGCAACCATCGCATCCACCCTCACCATTCCCCCCCACCATGAAGCTTGGCTACGGATCAATAAGCCCACAGGGACCCATACCCTGTTTTCTCCAAGTGTCCCAACTGGGCCCCTCTCCGCCTGCCTGATGTCGCCGACCTTCCTTCCGCCCCACCTCAACGCCATCAAAGTGGCGAACCTGGCGGCTACACCCCTCACTCTGCCAAGGGGACTCCTGATCGGCAACCTAGAGGCAGCTGAGCCTTGCGACACCCTACCACTAAATTCAAACCCCTCTCCCCTCCCTCCTTTACCCGACCACCTGTCCCCCCATCAAGCCGAAACGCTGCACCATCTACTACTTGAATATCAAGTCCTTTTTTTCACCGTTGCCAGCCGAGTTGGGACATACAACATACTTGGCCCATGAAATTCACACCACCGGGCCCCCTATTCGGCAACCCTCCCTCTGGAAGAACCCACACCAACAGGCCGAAGAGGACAGGCAAGTCCTCTGGTCTTCCCCCATTGTCCTGGTTCGAAAAAAAGACGGCACTCAGCATCGATTACCGCCACATGAACGTTGCAACCACCAAGGATGCCACTCCTCTCCCCCGCATAGACGACTCCCTAGACTCCCTACACGGCTCCACCTGGTTCTCCACGCTGGACCTCAAGTCAGGATACTGGCAGGTCCCCGTCCACCCACGAGATCGAGGGAAAACAGCCTTTTCCATGGGTAATAGGAAACATTACCAGTTTAATGTTCTTCCCTTCGGGCTATGCACTGCCCCGGCCACCGTCTCCCACCTCATGGAATCCGTCCTCAGCAGCCTAACCTGAGAAGTCTTCCTGGCGTACCTCAACGACGTTATCATTTTCAGCAAAACATGGGCTGATCACCTGCACCACCTCCGACAGGTGTTCCAACAAATATGCCAGGCTGGGTTGAAACTTAAGCCCACTAAGTGTGTCCTAGCCGCCCATCCTGTCGCTTTCCTAGGACACATTGTCTCTGGAAAAGGCATCTTCCCGGACCCCGACAAGCTGAGAGCCCTCACCAACCAGCCCCTTCCACAGGACATCTACCAAGTTCACGCCTTCTTGGAGCTCGCGTAGTATTACCGGCGGTTCATCAAAGGGTTCGCTGACCTTGCGAAACCACTCCACGACCTCACCAAGAAAGGCGAACCATTCGTCTGGAGCGATGACCGAATAACAGCGTTTGACACCTTAAAGGAAAAACTTGTTTCCGCCCACATCGTCGCTTTCCTGAACTACAACCTCCCCTTCAGATTATACACCGACGTTTCGCTTGTAGCCATAGGCGCCGTCCTGGCGCAGGTCCAGGAAGGGCACGAGCACACCATCACTTGCGCCAGCCGCACCCTAAGCCGGCCGAACGAAATTACATTGCTACCAAGCGCGTGTGTCTGGGTATCGTCTGGGCCCTCGACTACTTCAGGGCTACCTATCCGGCATCAGGGTCACCGTGGTCACAGACCACCAATCCCTTCAGTGGCTCTGGCAATCGGCCACTCAGAATGCCCAGCTCCTCTGCTGGTGAGTAGCACTCGTGGAGTTTGACTACGCGATTGCCTTCCGGCCCGGGAAAATGCATACCAACGCCGACACCCTCTCCCGCTTACTGGTACAATCGCTACTTCCTCAGTCTGAGCTGATCCGGCACTGGCAGAATCAAGACCGGCTCCCCTGGATTCCCCAGCACCTATTATCAAAACTCCACCTGCAAGGAGACCAACTCTTTACACCATCAGGCTACATCGCCCTGGATCCGGACTCCACCATAGGTGTCCTCACCCACCTCCACTTGGACAATGGGATCCACCTGGGTACGAAAAAATTAACCCAGGTCTTCAACGACCACTACTGGGCCCCCAATCCCACTACTCTCACCCAGCGTGTCACTCAGGCATGTCGAGCATGCTGCCTAGGAAAGGACATCACCTGTTCTGCGGGTCCTGCCGGAAAGATCTCCCACAGACCTTGGCAGTTATTGTCTGTCGACGTTGTCGGAACTCTGCCACCTAGGTCCGGCTACAAATACATCATTACATTTGTCGACGTCTACTCCAAGTTTTGATCACTTGTCCAGCTAAGGAGCACACAACCGTCGCCATAGCTGACGCCCTCATGTGCCATGTCTTCCCCTACTTTGGCGTTCCCCAGGCCATTCACTCTGATAACGCCCCAGAGTTCACGGGGCAAATCTGGAAGGAGCTATCCACCCTTTTCGGATTCTCCATTTCCCACTCTTCCCCCTACTGGCCCCAAGGAAGTGGGGTATGCGAAAGGAGCCATCGGACCCTGCCAAACCAGATCAGAACCCGCATCTAAGATACCCAAGATCAAGAGTGACCTGCACACGTCAAAATCGTCCAGTGGGGAATTAACGCCTGCCCCCATGATGACGGCATCCTCTCCTCCTCCCTCTCCGACAGCACCTTCAATCTCCCACTCACTCCTCAACCACTGACCCCATGCAGCACTTGAAGCGCCGGTTGCAACACCTGCGTGCACACCAAGACACCGAAAACGATTCCTCCCCTGCCCACCCTTACAGACCAAGTGATGAGGTTTTCGTTGCGCACCTCCCGACCTCCAATAAAATTGTCCCTCGTTTCATGGGACCCTATACCATCACTAAATCCCCAACCCCTTCCAAGTCGTCGCCGACTGCAATGGAGCCTCCCGCACTTAGAGGAATCGCCACGTCCGCCCCACCTGGGACTCCCCCACCCCCACCACTCTCTCCCCGACCTCCCCGACCACCCGAGGCAACCCAACACCTCCAACTCCCCATGAGGAGCCTTTTGTCTACTACTCCTCCCCATCCCCAACCCCGCCGGTCCCCACCGCCCCCTCGCCACCCAGAACTGCTGCACCATTCCCACGCACTACACTCACCCCACCACCACGTTCCCTCGCAACCGCCACGCCGCCCACACCACGTGGTCAACCCTCACCTGTAGGAAATTCCACACCAACCACCCTGCGCTCCGCGCCCAGCCTAGCCCCTGCCCCACCAACCACGACAACGAACCACACCACACCACCTCACTCTCCGCCCACCCCCGCTCCCCCATCCCACTCCCCGCCGCCACCCACTCCCCGGTTAACCACCACCACTACCTGTTCCGGCCGTATCTCATGCCCACCAGCCCGCTACACCTCTACACCTATGCCCACCCCTTCGCCCTCTAACAGCCAGCTGCCCACCCCACCCCCCAACACCACCTCAATAACCCTCCCTACTCCTCATCTCACATGGAAAAACCTGCCCCGCTGCACTCCCAAGGGAACACCTCCCCCACACTCCACTGGCAATATAAACTGCGCCGGACTGCCCTTAGCCAGCATTCGCCTCCAAACCACCACCACCACCATGCGCATCATGAGAATCACTTGGATCCCCACCTTCGGGCGACACCAATGCATCCGAAGCACACACCATTTGCTACGACTCCTCCAGCAAGCAAACCACCCTTCCACTCTTTGTGTCGCCTACTCCCACCACTTGCAGGCCAATATACCGACCGACCACTGTACTACCTTCCTGTATCACCTCAAACCCATCCACCAAACAGCCAACACCAACCTATACCACCTCCAGTCACGGGGTCGTGACTTTGTTACAGGGGAGGGTGGTGAAATACAGGAGTTAGGGGTTAAGGCCGCAGACGACACAACGGCCGATGCGGATGACACCAACACCCCCAACCCCCCCAGTACCAGCGGGGGTCCGCCGCTGACACCGAGCGGCTCGGAGCAGGAACAGCGCACCTGTATCCCTCCCCGGCGCCCCTCTTACTCCCAGCCGATGCCCTGGATGGGTAGCAGTCGCTGGCGCCTAGTCTCCGGCCGAAATTCCACTCGCCAGGTAAAGGGTAGAATTTACAACTCCATGCAACACCACGGTATTGGCCATTGTCATACTGGGTACGGGGCAGAACCGGCCATAGTCCGTTCCCCAGTTGCATCCCTGCTGCAGGATAGGACCTGCCATAAGTCGTCTGACTCCTGTAGGCGTTCCCCCCAGAGTAGCGCTGCAGTACTGGCCACAAGCCATACTGGGTATGAGGCAGGATCGGCCATAGTCCGTCCCTTTGCTACTAGTCCTCTTAGCTCCACGGTATGGGCCATTAGCCGCACCAGAGCTACAACCCCCTGTGCCACTACGACGTCGGCCACTAGTCACGTCAGGCCAGAGGTAGAGCAGGCCACTAGTCGCCCTGGAGCTGCAGTCCCCTGCGCCACTACGATGTCCGCCCCTAGTCATGTCAGGCCAGAGGTAGAGCAGGCCACTAGCCACAGTGAAGCTGTTGTCCCTGTGCCACTACGACGTCGGCCACTAGTCACGTCAGGCCAAAGGTAAAGCAGGCCACAGTCCGCTCCTCTTCCACAGGAGATCCTGCAACCAGAGAGGACCCTTCCCTCGAGCCGTGGAAAGGCCTCACCTGAGGCCTTGGTTCCCTGCAACTCCACCAGTGTGAACAGCAGCCGAAACGGAGCCCCAGTAGCCGACGTCGGGCCCTGTCCACTACTCCCCCGGCCCGAGGTTCCCGTGTGACGACCCTGACGGCAACGCCGCCCTCCAGCCATTGCCGCAGTCCAGCCGCCCCATGTTCCAGTCACCCCAGGAGATGCCCCCGAACATCAGGGCGCAACTTACCTGTGGGCGAAACCTCTCCGAGTGTCTCCCAGACTCAACGTCAGACCCATCTCCTGGCTCTCTTCGGGCTGAGCCCTTAGCCCCATGACTATGTGTGGGGCCCCGCCGAGGGGCGTGTCACTTTGTCCTTCCTCCGGACGGAGGAATCAACCTGTGGCCCACTAGTGATAGTGAAATGAGTGGACTTTACCTGTGTGTGTGCCTTCTAGACCCAGATATGTGTACATTAGTTTATACCATGCAAGTGATTCCTTATAGTATATTCTAGTGATAACGTGACCAGGAGCCCAGAGTGTAAGTTTGGATGAGCCCAATAGTAACTCTGGCCTAATTTATATCCTGAGTGGAGTCCCGTGCATCCCCCAGCGAACAAAACATCACAGTGACCAACAGAATAATAATATTATGTTGATCGCGCCATTTCCTTGTTTATTAAAACTCTCCCTCCCTAGTGCACAGGCATGCGAGTGAAACACCACAGTGACTAACAAAAGGAAAGGATATTATTCCAATCGTGCCTCCCCCCTTGTGTATTAAACCTCCACCCGCCCCAGTGTCCAGGCGCATTAGTTATGGTATGTCTAGCCATCTCCAAATGTCCCGCTAGAATACCGCAGTCCTCTCTTCAGTGATCGCTACGCGGCCGACTCTATTCGAGATAGACTTCCGGCCGGGTGAGTGTCTATGACACAAGTGTTAACGTAATTCATATATTAGTGCCGTCCAGCGCTATGCGAGATTGGGAGATTGTAGTAAATTCATTCCTGTGTCCTGAATCATAAGTGTATTTTATGTGCCATAAGTGCTGGGTAAATATTACCATACTTTCCCTAAGCCGGTATGGTGACGGACTTCCAGTCAAGTAAAATCTTGTGTTAACCCAACCCCGGGACAGACTCGCAGTCCATCTCCCACCGAGACAACACCTCCACCGCGCTCTCGGTGGGACCAGCTCCCTGCAGCAGTGTTTCCACTGGGGGGGATGGGCATGTTGCTTTACGGAGCAGCCCTGTCCGCCACCAGGAGGTTGAGGGTCTCCACTATACCCCCCCTCTTCCACCAGGACGGGGGCTAACCCTCCAACCACTGCGACTGGCCTTACCCCCTGGGCCTTCACCTGCTGCTGGGGAGCTGGGCGAGCGGGTGCATCGTCGGGGCGCCCGACCATTGGCGCCGCGACCACTCTGCTCTCTCTCGCCCCGCCCTGCCCCCCGCCCTACGCCAGCATCCTCTGTTGCTATGCAGAGGACGCCCCCCTGTTAACTGCCATCCTCTGACGGGCTCTCCACCCTGAGCCCGATCCTCCCAAGGGAGGAAAATCTCAACAACAACAACAACAACCAACCCCGGCCAACCCAGTGTATTTATTGATGTATTATTGTCTCTAGGAAAATATTTGTAATACGTGTGTAATAGTCACTGCCTTGTTTTTGTGTCCAGTCCTTTCCTTAGAATTACCGACCCGCTCTAGATTAGGGACCCGCTGTAGCCTGCGTATTTGTGGGGTGAGAAACCGACCCACGAATACGTAGCATAACAATAATACTGTAGTAATAATAATGTAATATATAATAATAATGATGATGATAATAATAATAATAATAATAATAATTAATAATAATAATAATAAAAAACAACAACAACAACAATAGTTTCTGTCATTTGTACTTCAGCGACATCATCTTCCAGAATTCTGGGGCTTGTAGTAAATGCCTACATAAGGCTGCATAAAAAAAAAAGAGGCAAATTTCACTCGTCTTGTTCTTCAGGTGTGCTCTTGTGTTCTCCACGTACAGGGAACAGTTCTAAAGTCTGCTTAGGAGGAATTATACCAGCATTTGAAGTGTTTAATTGGTGAGATGCAGCGATTTTGGCCTGACCTGAACCCTCTTGCTCTCTTTCCTTTGAGTAACTTCAGTCGTCCTTCGCTGTTTTTCTTCACAGTCGTACTCGAGCCTAGTAGTCCAGGCCGTGCTGTAGAGACCTGTATACATCTTTTTAGGAAGAGACTTGGACTGGTGATTTGAGTACAGGGTACCGCCAGCTTCAAAACAGTATTAGGTGGAATTGCTAGAATCATTGTATAAGTGAGAAAATAGCGGTTTTCAAAATGGCCGCTACCGGGGTCTTTCAGGAATATAAAGGCTTACAATTTCTAATAGAAATGTAGTACCTGGAAGACTATTATGTGGTTTTCAGGCACGGCCGACACGATGGTGCCTATAGGAAATCGATATGACCTTGCGTAGTATCCGAAATCCAAGATGGCCGCCATCCGGCCCCTCCCAAAACAAAACAGTCTTGTATCTTTTGAAAGAAACATCGTGAGTGGATGATTTTTATGCTGATTACATATGAGGTTTTCAGGCACTGCCGACACGATAGTACCGTCACTGATTCGATATCACAACATTTGATTCTCAAAATTCAAGATGGCCGTAGTACCGTCACTGATTCGATATCACAACATTTGATTCTCAAAATTCAAGATGGCCGTCTTCCAAATTCCGTAGCTAACAAGAAAGTTGTCAACTTTTCGATATAACTGGAATACAGCATACTCGCTGGATATTACTATTTCATTTTTTTTTTTTTTTTAATGTCTGCTTGAACTCAGTTTTGGAAGGAAGTCATTACATACGTTCCTTCCATGGAATCATGATGGTGTCAGATCTCAAACTGCACAATCTAATCACGAAGCAACTGGCACTGGATGAATTGGCCGTCTGGCTGCTCGAAGTGCAGGTGAATGGGGATCAATTGGTAAGTGAATTCCGAAGAGAGAGGTTTGTTGACAAGACCAAAAAACTCTCTGCCACTACATTGAAGAGGAAATTACCTCAACTTGACAGCAAACCATCCACTGATATGAGTGCAACTTCTGCTGTGACATCGAAAATGATAGCAGCGGCTCAGTGCGACATCAAAATTGTGAAAGTGAGGCATGGAACTTGAATCTACCTATGCCCATGATATCCTGCCAGTTTCATCTCTATTTGAAGGCGAGCTTCCTTCAAAGACCGATAAAAGTGCGCAATTGCAGATTTGGAGAAGAGCTTAACAGGCGACGAGTTCCACTTTCCTGCCTTTAGATGCATCCGTTATATTGGAACTCATGTCGAAAATATGTTCCTTTCCACACTTGGCTCCATTTGAAACATTCGAAAGTGCAATCAATTGTGTGCTATCAGCGGGCCACTATATTTGTTCCAGGTCCAGCCTCAATATCGTGTTTGACAGCAACTTAGAGTCATCTGTTAATGGTGAAGAAAGGCTACGTCGCGCCGGTGGAGTTGAATCCGTTGACCTCACTGAGCTCACAGCAGGTGTCCCAGTACCCTAACAAATGGACAAGTTGTGGACCTCCTTGGTCAGCAAAACTATGCTACAGCGTCTCGTTCGCGATCTCGTCTCGACTCCTTAGATGGTAAAGTTGAATGTTGTGCTTGGTGGATGCATCACAGATGATGGTGTTGTGTCAGCAGAGTTTCTCCACTCTGGAAGGCCGTCCACCCAACCGTCTTTTGAAACTACAGAACCTATTAACATGCTGACATGTGATGTGGAAGAAGCCGCTGATCACATAGTGATGCACTGTGCAAGGGATGTGGATCGGGGAAGTAGCCGGCTGCTAATAGTTTCCAACGACACAGACACAGTAGCACGTCTACTTCATTATGTTCAGTATTTTCTATAGCAAGGCTCCCAAGAATTGTGGGTAGAGTTCGGCACCACTACACATTCTTGCAGATAAGCTGAGAGTAGGACTGTCTAAAGTCATCGTGAAGGCAATATATTGACTGGAGATGATGCAGTGAGTAAGATAGGTACCAAACACGCCTCTCTGTCATGTGATCCAGAGCATTATTTGGCTGATTTTGCAGTCTGACACTCTCACTGACGAGATCTTGATGAAAGCTGAGGAGTATCTCGTTCGGGTGTGGGCTGGCGCGATGAGCAAACCCGAATCGCGAACATTCGACCAGCTTTGGGTGGAAGTCCAACTGGGAGATCCGACACCAAAATCGTTGGAAGCCCTGTCACTAATTTCAAGCGCAATTCGTGGCCACATCAGGAGACCATATTTTACCCTGTCCGCAAAGTTCTATGCTTTCTTGATGTTACCCACCCTCCACAGACCCTACCAGATACGGATGGGTGAACGATAGAGACACACTACTATCTGAAAAATTTCTGAATCCATTACCCCAAAGAATGCCAGTCGTTTGTAAGTGTGGCTTGATGCGACGTTTGTGCAAAAAGGAGTGTCAAATATGCAATTTTTTTTTGTCATAAACAGGAGTCAGTTTGTCCAAATAAGTGAAAATGCCATCTTTCAGTCATGATTAAGTCATATGTTCGTGAAATGAGCTTCACATGGTATTGATATCTGTATGATTGGGAAATGTCTTTGAATAAATATATACTTTTCTGTGCTTATGTTTACTTATTTGTAGCCATCTTAAATTTTGGGTACCAAATATGGTGATATCGAATCATTAAAGGTACTCTTGCGTCGGCAGTGCATGAAAACCTCATAATTAACATAAGAATAATCCAGTCACGATGTTTCTTTCAAAAGATACACGACAGTTTTGTTTGGGGAGGGTGCGGATGGCGGCCATCTTGGATTTCAGGTACTACGAAAAGTCATATTGATTTCCTATAGGCACCATCGTGTCGGCCGTGCCTAAAAACTCCATAATAGTCTTCCAGGTACTACATTTCTATTAGAAATTGTAAGCCTTTGTAGTCCTGAAAGACCCCGGTGGTGGCCATTTTGAAAACCACCATTTCCTCACTTATGCTATGATTCTAGCGATTCCACCTAGTACTGTTTTGAAGCTAGCGGTATTCATTACTCAAATCACCAGTCAAAATCTCTTGTTAAGATGCATACGGGTCTCTACAGCAGGGACAGGATCAATAGGGCCAGCCACTCTTTCCTCACGAGCTTCCCGTTTGCTGTGGGTGATTTCAAGCGCAGTTCATAGATTGTTGTGTTTTCCAATGGTTTTGCTTCTAACTTTCATCCACACTTATTTTTGCCTAATATAACTGGGAGTAGAAGCTGCTGCACTCTTTTCCCCTTAACCTAGCTTTGATTTTCGTTCTTTTGCAGCTTATATCATCTGGTTCAACAGGAGAAAAAGACAATGTTACAGCTCCATATCCCTTCCATAGTACTTCTTCTTGAACAGCATCTTAGTCTAGTGTTACTGTACTGTATTGCTACAAATCAGTACTCAAGATGGAGAGATGTCAGTTTTAGACCGAGTTAGAGGAAAGAGAGAGAGAGAGAAATTTCCACAGAGTCCACGATATGAGGTTTGTCATCATTGGTCATATTCTTATCATCTTAGGAGGCCTTGCAGTACCTTTCCCTTAGAGATGAATTTTGCATAGTGTACCTTGCCCACCACTGAGTCTCATGAATCCCCATTCTTGTGGAGTTTGCAGTTTTTCCAGCACCTCTTCCCCAGCACTTTATATCATCTGTTTCGTTTAAGTACACACACACACACACACACACACACATGAAAAGATAGGACAAATAATTACCCACTTTATATCATCTGTTTCGTTTAAGTACACACACACACACACACGGGTCGTAGAGGGAGAGAGACGGAGCTGCTCCTGGATCGAGGGGAAATAATCGCAGAACTAGCAGCGAAAAGGAGATAGCCTATTGTGATTATGTGGTTGAATGCGTGAGTGGTGGTCCCGTCGGATATTAGTATAAAAAAAAACGCAAGTTTCGGCCCTAAAATATAAGACAAAGTGAAAAAGTTTCCATATGGTTGTATCATGGCGGAGAGAGACGGAAGATTGTTTACAACTGACGAGGGGGAATTTGTGGGCTTCTCCGAGCTAAATGTAGGCAAAGGAAGTGATAAGCTGCAAGAAACAAGAGTAGCAGGAGTAGAGAAAACGGCGGAGAGGAATGTCCAGGAGTTAAAAAAGGTATGGGAAATAATTAAGCAGCTGCAGGAACGGACCATAGAGCAAGAGAGAGAGATCAAAGTCCTACAGAATAGGCTGGAAAAAGTTAGCACACGTAGTGAGGAACAAGAAAAAGAAGTTACAGAATTAAAGGCGAATAACGAATCCGCATCAAATGGAATAAAACAGCTGAAGAGAGAGAATAAGAGGTTGCAAGAAGAAAGGGACAGAATAAAAAGTAAACTAGATGAATATGAATCAAAATCGAGGAGGCAAGATGAGCATATTCAGGAAATCAAGGAGCAACATAAGGGGTGGAAGAAAATACAGGAGGAAGGAAATGTAAATTTGAAGGAAATCATAGAACAACAAAGTAAGGAAAAAGTGGAGAAGAAAGTAGTTAGAGTACTAAGAAGTAGAGAATCTTTGGTCAGGGATGTAGCAGACAAGAAAAAATGTGTGATAATTTCAGGAATAAAAGAAAAACGAATGACAGTAAGATCTGAAAGAGAGAGAGAGGAACTGAGCAAGGCTAAAGAAATAATATCAGTGGTTATGGAAGGAAACAATGAAGCCCAAGAAGAGATTGAAGAAGTGTTTAGGTTAGGAAAGTACGAGGATGGTGGGGCAAGGCCCTTGAAAGTAAAGTTTAAGTCCCAAGTAATAGTGAATGAAATCATAAGTAGAACGTGGAAATTGTCAGAGAAAGAGGGGTTTAAAAATGTTTGGATTAGGAGAGAAGCAAATGAAGAGGAAAGAGCTAAGTTAAAGGAGTTAGTAAAGGAAGCAAAGATAAAAAACGGACAACGAACGGAGAAAGAGAAGAGAGTTCTATTGGAGAGTTATGGACCAGAAATTGAGAAAGTGGTACCGACGGAAGGAAGGAGAGACGAGAGTATAAAAAGCGATGAAAAAAGTTTGAAAGTGGCGTACACAAACATTGATGGACTAATATCGGCGAGATTAGAAATGAACGATTTTTTGAGGGCACACGAACCTGATGTTATGTGCTTTGTAGAGACTAAATTGAAAGAAGATATTGATATTCATATGGGAGGTGGGAAATACAAATTGTGGAGAAGAGACAGAAAAGAAAAAATGGGAGGAGGAATGATGATAGCAGTGAAGGACAGTATAAACGTAGATACTGTGGAAATGGCAGAGGGCAGGGCCGAAGCCATAAACTTGAAATTAGAAACTGGGGAGAATGGTAAGAGAGATATGGCAGTGGTATATGTTCCCCCTAAGACAAGAGCATGGAATGACGATGAATACCAGGAGATGCTGTCAGACATGGTTAGTTATCTACAGAAAGTGATCGAGAAAAGCAACAATATAATCCTAATGGGTGACTTTAATTGTAAGGAGGTGAACTGGGAGGAATGGGACTCGGGAGGCAGCGAAGATTCGTGGGGCACTAAATTGTTAAATATAGCAATGAATAATGTAATGACACAGTGGGTTAAAGAAGAGACACGATTCAGAGGTGATGACACACCAGCATGATTAGATTTGCTACTATCCAAAGAACCTGATGTAATTGAATCATTAAATTATCTGTGTCCTATAGGAAAAAGTGATCATGTGGTCATTGAGTTGCAGATGATAATAGGGAACGTGGTGCCAAGAGATGAGCTTTATAGGCAAGGAAGATACAACTTTGGGAAAACAAACTTTGCAGAATTGAGAAAATTTTTTGAAAATGCGGACTGGAGAAAATTCAGGGAAACAAGATAGATACAGAGGAAGTGGGATATCTTTTTAGACCTCTACAATTTGGGAGTGGAAAAATATGTGCCAAGAGTAAGTGGGAAAGAAAACAGGAAAAGGGTGTGGTTTAATAGGTGTATAATAGTGAAAAAAGAGAGGGACATGGCATGGAACAAATGGAGAAAGAGAGGTAATATCAGAACAAAGGAAGAATATAAAAGAACTAGAAATGAATATGCAAGAATACGTAGAGAGGAAGAAAGGAACTTTGAAAAAGGTATAATTGACAAATGTAAGGATGAACCCAAATTGTTTTATAGATTTGTTAATGGCAAATTGAAGCAAAGGGAAGGAATCACCAAACTGAAAGTAGAAGGAGAGGTCTACAAGGATGCAGTAATGCAAGCTGAAGTAATGAACAAATGTTTCCAATCGGTTTTCACTAAGGAAAGGGAGTTTGTGGAAGGAGAGGGAGTGATTAGAAATGTAGTGATAAAAGATATAAAAGTGGAAGTGCAGGAAGTGTATAAATTACTGGGAGCTCAAGATGTAAGGAAGGCCCCAGGACTGGATGGAATCTCTAATTGGGTACTGAAGGAATGCAGAGAACAACTGGCGGATAAGATTCACAATTTAATTGTGTGCTCCTTGGAAGAGGGAAAAGTGCCTCGGGAATGGAAGAGGGCAAATGTGGTGCCAATCTATAAGGGAGGAAACAAGGAAGAACCCCTGAATTATAGACCAGTGTCCCTAACCAGCATGGTTGCGAAATTGTGTGAGAGAATCCTGAAAGATAGATGGATAAAATATCTGGAAGAGATGAATATTTTGACTGAAAGTCAGTTTGGATTCAGAAGTGGAATGTCATGTGTTTCAAACTTGTTGAGCTTCTACTCAAGGGCGATTGACGTGCTACAGGAGAGAGACGGTTGGGTGGATTGTGTGTACTTAGATCTGGAGAAGGCCTTCGACAAAGTACCCCACAAGAGACTATTATGGAAATTAGAGCATATAGGAGGACTGAAGGGAAGCCTCCTGGAATGGATGAGAGACTTTTTGAGTGACAGACAAATGAGGACAGTAATAAAGGACAGGACATCTGGATGGAGGGAAGTAACAAGTGGTGTCCCACAGGGCTCGGTGTTGGCACCAGTAATGTTCTTGATTTATGTAAATGATATGGTAGATGGAGTGAATAGCTACGCAAGCCTGTTTGCTGATGATGCAAAGATCTTGAGAAAGGTAGAGGTTGAAGAGGGCTGTAAAATGCTACAAGAGGATCTGGATAGGATATATGATTGGAGCCGGATGTGGGAAATGAAATTCAACGCAAAAAAATGTAAAATATTGGAAATGGGTAAAAGTACCAAGAGGCCATCATTGAATTATTTGATGGGTAATAAACCAATTAGAAAAGCGAGAGAAGAGAAAGATTTGGGAGTGTTGGTCCAGGATAGTTTGTCACCTGAAAAGCACATAAATAAGATAGTGAGAGAGACATATAAACTCTTGACCAATATAAGAGTGGCATTTCATTACATGGATGAGGAGATGATGAAAAAATTGATAGTGGCCATGATCCGGCCCAGGTTAGAATATGCAGCAGTAGTGTGGTCCCCACACAAAAAGAAAGATATAGCCAAGGTTGAGAGAATACAAAGAACAGCAACCAAGATGGTCCCTATTCTGGCAGATTTGCCATACAGAGAGAGGCTGGAAAGGCTGGATTTGCCCTCCTTAGAGGAAAGGAGAAAGAGGGGTGACATGATTGCAGTGTTCAGGACCATGATAGGAGTAGATAAAATTGACAGAGAAAATCTGTTTGTGTGGGATGAGAGAGCAACAAGAGGACACGGAATGAAACTGAAGAAGCCAAGCTGCTCGAAGGACATCAAGAAATATAGTTTTCCGTATAGATGTATAGACCTGTGGAATAGCCTGGACAAAGAGATCGTCCAGTCCAAAAACTTAAATGAGTTTAAGGCAAAACTTGACTTATTGAGAAACAGAGACGGGACCTCACGAGCGTAGCTCATTTCCTGTATATCACAATTAGGTAAATACAATTAGGCAATTAGGTAAATACATGAAAAGATAGGACAAATAATTATGCCCTTTCTAGTGGAGTTCAATTTGCCAGGAATGGTTTGTTGTCATTATCGTTTAAGTCGCACCCAGTTGGGTCTAAATTGGTAGGTGTAACTGGTCGCTGTAATTGAGAGGAATAGTTTATTGTTATGATTGTTTGAGTCCAATTTGGTAGATATGATTAGTTTTTGTTGTAGCCGGTCTTAATCTGCTACAGAGCCAGGGGGGACCCCGTGAGCACTCTCTGCCTGTCGACGGCACTAGGATACTATTTTATCCGTAGCAGTATAAAATATTTCTCTTGTAAGACTACGTATTTCTCCTTTCAGGTGTTTGAAGGAGTTATAATGACGATGATACGTTTTCTCTAATGTCTTACGTACTTCTGTTTTGAAAAATCCTTGACTAATTTTCTTGTGATCTGTGTCTATGTATGTATCTGTATCCAATCCACCAACATTGGTGCTCTGCAGAGATTGTATGTAGGATGAGAAGTGCTTGTGAGTGTGATTGTTGTGTTGGAGTGGCTTTGGATGTGTATGTAGTCTGTGAGTGTAATCGGCCCGCGTAAGCCGAATGGGTGCAAGCATACTAGTATGCGACACTGGTTCAACCACAACACCCCTTGTGTCCGCCAAAGCGGTCAGTGGCTCCTTGAATGTTTCCCAAAGTTTTTACAACTCTGGCAGGAGGCGAACCAACGTGCGAGACGCACATTCTACCACTGTACCACAGAGACTCTTGGATTCTTGTGGTAAAGTTTTCCAAATTTGTACTTGCCTTTGCGACTCGTTGCAATTGAGACATATGCACCGTACGCTAGAACTCTAGGTATGTTTCCCTACAAATTTGGGTATGATATCAATTTCAAAATTATAATAATCTCTTATCATAGAGTTTTGTTGATATAACTGTTTTCTGTTTTGATATTAATTTCCAAAAAGCTTGCTTGGCAATTGTCGGTGTTTTCTTTATTTAATATTAGTGCTTCCGGATATACAGTATTTCGTTTATCCTTTCATTCATTTCTCCATCATTGTTTAAGGATGTTAGATCGTCAATGAATCGTCTAGTTTTGTTAAATTTCTTTGCTACTGAATGTTGAATTATTGACATTCGTTCCATCCGCTTGAATACATAACTATATAAGTACAGATTTGCCATGAATGGGGCTGGGTCTGTTCCCATGGGTACTCCTATGCACTCTTTGAAAACACAGGTAAAAAAGCAGTTCTTTGCCAGGTAATCTGTCATATCTAATATCTGATCCTCTGAGAACGTCAAGTTTTTGCCATCTCTTTTATTTATCCAGTATCCTTCATGTTCACCTACAGCGATCAAATTCTGATTCAGTCTTTTAAAAGCAACTTGCACTGTCCATTCCAGCGTCTTTTTTATATCCTCGTCATGTTCAGTCTTCGGGCATAACGTTGAAAAATCATATGTTGCTATGTTTCTTGCATTTCTTTTGTGATTGATGGAATCAATATCCTTTCTGCACATTTCTGAGTTATCACATATCCACATACGGTTGATTCCTGTATATAAATTTAGTTTATAACAATATCTTTTGTGCCGCTATAAATCAATTTATAAATGTGATATTTTTTTTTGCAAGTGATATTGTTGCACATACTCTGGAGGAAATTATGAATCTGAATTTTACAGGGTCTTTATGCGTTTTTACTATACTATGTATGTATGGTAATTTTTTGTCATCAACATCTACCTAGATTCCTTGATTAGAAGACTAACATGACTGCTTTTTCAACTATCGTATTCTCTTTACTATGTACCATTCCCCTTATATGTGTATGTATTATGCCATTATGTATATGTATATATGCCTCCCTCACTGTATACCCCCCACTGTATCCAGAACTGCAGCGTAAGCAGCGCTTCCCAGCCTAGCCAGACAACCACTTCCATGTGTCTCTCAGTAGAGGGCTAACATCTAGACAGGCAGCATCTTATCTCTGTGCTCCACAATTAAAGGCCGTAAATAGCTACTCCAGGACTTTCCTTCAACCATCAAAGGAGGGGTGTTACAACTATTAACTGTTTTATGTGTTTCGGAGACTCGATCTGTCATGCCCAATTCTTGTAAAAGTGTTTTTATGTAATATACTTTGCAAATGATTGCTATATTATTGTGTGCTTTGTCTGCTGGGACCAAAACATACGACTTGTGCAAGTCTTCAAGATCCTTCATTGCTTCTTTGTTTTTGAGTACTGGTTTTGACACTCCACACACACACACACACACACACACACA
>JAGKTI010000160.1:142525-174565 GCA_018397915.1 Birgus latro
ATAGATAGATAGTGTGTTTGAGCTATGAAGGTGCGCTGGTTCTATCTATCTATCTGTCTATTGCCAGACGCCATAATCCCGTAAGGGGTGGCCATTTGACTTTGAGTTATTTGTTTTACAGGGAGGGGCACTAACCCTCCACCAACGTGTGGTTTGGTTATTTGGTTACCACCCAGTGTTGTAAATGGTTTCTTGGGTTACAGGAAACCATTTGGCTTGTCATTCAATTCAAAGCCACCTGTAAAGGAAAGAAAAGCAATAAGATGTGACAGGAAAGATGGGAGAAATAGGAAGAGAGGTGCGCTGGTTAATATCTTAAAATTTTATATCAGTAACTGTTCATACCATAATATGGTTTTACATTTTATAAATTTATTTCTGTAGTCAGATATTTATTTTCAGAATATACCGTATTACTTTTTAAGAATATTATAGTTTTTGGCAAATCTTCGCATACTCATGAAGTACAGAATAAACAATATTCATTAGCGCCTTCTGTTCTCAGTCCCTCACAGTAAATTATTACACCTGTTTGTGGATGTGCATGTGCCTGTGTTTGTGCGTATATGTGTGTGAACAAAGTACAGTACATATAACTCGGATAGTTTAATCTGATATTAACCAAATTTGGTAAATGGGTAGGAGGACAGCCAAGGGGTTGACCTATTGTTTTTGAGGACAGTCAGTTAAAGGTCCGAGTTACAAGGCTAGGTCAAAGTTTGACTTAAGAAGATCAACTTAATCAGTTTTGATCTGATTTAGACCAAATTTGGTGGAAATGTTGAGGGCATTGCAGTAACAAAGGAGATCAGTTTTTAGAGCAGTCAGTTAGAGGTCAAGGACACATGGCAACCTAAACGTTTCATCTGTGTGTCTGTGTGAACATATGAATTAAAACAGCTTTGATCTGATTTGAACCAAATTTGGCAGAAGAGTTGGCTCAACCGTGAGGTTGACTTGCTGCTCTTGAGAATAATGGGCCAAGGTTACATAGTAAGGTTAACACTGATTTAAGTCAGACTTTATGGAAGGGTTCAGGGTAAGGCAAGGATAAAGGGCTTTGATATTAAGAATACTCAATCAAAGGCCAAGGTCATTGAAAAATCAGAAGTCATGGTCACAGGACAAAGTCATCTCATACAGTTTTGATTTGGTTTAGACCAAAATGGTTGAAGGATAAAGGTCAGACAAGAATGAAGCAATTTGATTTTGAGAGCAGTCAGTCAGAGGTCAAGGCCACAGGGCAAAGTCAAATGTGTGGCCCTTAAAGCAATTGTTGTTGCTCATTCCTGTATATAAATTGATGCTGTCAGGGAGTCCATTCATTGAACTACTTTGCCCCATGACTGACAGTTTACTCTGGGGAAGTAATTCTGAATCCATTGGCACTGAAAGTCTGAACAGTTGTTTCTGGTTTTATGCTCTTATTGCTTGCTTGTTGATGCTTAGTCCACTGAATGCCTTGGCTTCCCTCAGATTGATTCAGGAGGTCCAGAACAGTGCAAGACACACCAGGTTGGAGGCAGGTCGCCTTGTGAATTTTCCCCGTTTTGTAAGGGTACTCATTATTAACAGATCCATGCACCATAGGACACCCTTATCCTTACCTCTGACCAGGGGAACTCTCCTCATAATTTTTTCCCCACAGCTGCCATACCAACTAAAAGATGATTTCATACCAGATATGCTACGGATATTATGAGATGTCCAGTATTCTTGGGATGCCTGATCTGATACTGTCTTTCCTCTTCAGGAATTCTAGAGAGGTGTGTGACTTTTGTGTCCTTACATGGGATGCATTTTGACATAATACAATTTCTGAGCTCTTATGTATCCATCGTATGCTTTGATTTGAGTCAGGCGCATGCAGCTGGGAGTATAATTCGACCTTCAAAACATGTGAGCACAAGTTCTGCATGCCTGTACTGCACTCCTGAAGTTTTGCTCAAGGCTGCTTCACTCACGAGAGAGGCCTCAGCATCTGTTTCCAGGCTTAATAGAGGAGACAGCACTCTTCAGAGCAGTAGGCTCTTACTAAATGTGACATTTTGTGTCATATCATATCATTTATAAAAGCTTCAGCATGCTTGCATGCATCATCCTTGGTCACCTAATGGTGACTCTCCATGCTGCTTGATCTATGACAGCCTCCTTATACAGCACGGCTATTTTTTATTTATAGTGACTCATTCTATCATCGTCAGGAGACTAGACTTATTCTTTTAGGACTTGCCATAGTCTCAGTTCTCCAGTTCCCCCTCTCACCTGGGTTTCCTCATCCCTGAGGTTGACTGAGGAATGCCCAGAATTATGCATAAACCCTGGTTTCAACCAACTCACTTCTGGTACTATGCCTGGGTCTAAAGCATTTGGGACACCCTAGACAGCTGTAATCCTCCACAGACAGAACATTGTCCTGGGTGTTGACCCCTCCAATACCTTGGTAGGAGCCCCACTTCAGGAGGACTAGGATCTTCCTTTCAGGATATGAATTCTCAAGCTTCCTTATGGAGATGTACTGGCTCCTCTGTCCCGGTCTTCAGCTGTAGTCAGAACTGAATAGGGTTAATCTTGTCATTAGATGGTTGCTTCAGACTTTTCAAGCCATGTATGACAAACCCTGTCTTTTCTCTCTTCCAGTGACTAAAAACCAATGACTCATTCAGAGGACATGAGAATTCCTGATGTCAACTGTTATGGAATCACAGATCCAGACACCTCTTGGTGCAGGTGATAAGCAAGACTTTTTGGAAATGCTTTCAATGCTGAACCTAGTCCAACAGCACCTAGTTCATCCACCCATATCCAGTCAGACTCGGATACTGAGTAGGGTAAAGGTGGATGTGCAGTGCATCCTTGAGTGCTAGGCCTGGGATGGCTAGGTTTATGATGGAAGAGTTAAGAGGGAGGATGGGATTGGAGGGTATTGGTGTTGTAATGAGGAGAGGTAGGTTGAGATTGTTTGGACATGTGGAGAGGATGGGGGATGGTAATTAGGTGCAGAATGTGAGGAATTTTAATGTTAGGGGTAGGGTTGCAAGAGACAGACCGAAAAAGACCTGGGACAAGGTCATTGAGTGTAGTCTCAGGGATAAGGGACTGAATATGAGAGATCAAGCAGCATATAGAGCCACTATTAGGTGACCGATGCTGACGCATGCAAGCATGTTGGAGCCTTTATAAATGAAACAATATGATGTGGTTTCCACTTACAGTAGGTTGCTCCCCCCACCCCTCCTAAAGATGTGGCATCAACTCAGAGTTTGATTGTCTTCATCCTTTTTTTTTCCTTTTTTTTCTTTTTTTTTTTTTGATAACTAAAAAGGGGGCTAGGAGAGAGATGTACCCACGGAGGAGGGAAATAATGGTAATTTCTCCCCTCAGGGATCAGCTGCATAAAACTCTTCCAGGGGTGGTTTTCATAATTTTAAGGCACTACACCCTGAAGTGGCCAGTGAATTTGTGGGTTTTTGGAATAAAGCAAACTTGCTGGCTTGAATGGTGTACAAGGTCAGTTCAGAAAGTATCCAACCTTAGGCTCAAAAGAAAATAAATAGCTAACCTGTTGAGCTAGGACACTAATCCCCCTAAAAGTAGGCCCCTTTTGATGATGCATATAGCCCAGCATTCTTTCCACTGCCTGAAACATTTTTCAAAGTTGGTTTTTCATATATCGTGCAGGTACTTCATCGCATTCGCCATGATGTCTTCTCTCGGCTGAAAGTTGCTCAAGACATGTTGGAGTGTACAAACCGTGATCCAGACTTTCTGAAGACTGTTATCACTGGAGATGAGACTTGGATGTATGGGTATGACCCAGATACCAGAGCACAGTCATCCCAGTGGATGCAAGCAGGTTCTCCTGGGCCAAAAAAAGTACGACAAGTTCACTGCAAGGTGAAATGCACTCGCATGTTGACAGTTTTTTTCGACTACTGTGGTGTTGTGCATCATGAATACACACCAGAAGGTCAGACTGTCAACAAATATTACTACCTCGACACTATCTGTTGTCTTTGTGATGCAGTTCAGTGGAAGAAAGCAGACCTTTGGAAAGTGGCAAGTTGGAAGCTGCACCATGACATTGCCCCAGCCCATTCTTCTCAACTGATTCAGAAATTTTTTTGGTCAAGCCTAACATCCTGCAGGTCTGGGAGGCTTCCTACTCACGAGACATGGCTCCGTATGACTTTTGGTTATTTGCCGAGTGCAAAACACCGATGGATCCCGATTTGAGATGAGAGAAGAGATCACAACAAATGCGAATTGGTACCTGCTGTGGATACCGAAAACCGACTTTGTAAAATGTTTCAGGTGGTGGAAAGAATGTTGGACTACGTGTGTGAAGTCAGAAGGGGCCTACTTTGAGGGGGATTAGTGTCCTAGCTCAACAGGTTAGCTATTTATTTTTTCAAGAGCCTGAGATCTGATACTTTCTGAACAGACCCCGTACCATAGTGATAGAAAACTGTCTCATCCCTGACCTTTGGTCTCCCTTCTACTCTCACACATCTCATCACACTTCCTCATACCTTTTGCAGGATATATGGAATGATAAAAAAAAAATTAAGCAACACATGGAACCATTTGTGACTCATATTGAGGATCATTAACGCTGAGTGGGAAGGAGGTTTACAGGATAAGCAGTGCCTTGCTGGTGTTTTTTCAACATAGACCGTCTTCTTTGCCAGGCAGCTGAAACTGCTTGATACACATTCTAGTCACAGCATAGGATATGTAGCTTTTAGGTAGTAGTGAGAGATATGAACTCATATTGCACAGGTTGTATATTTTGGTTAATCTTCATCCCAAAAAAATTGGAGGCATGTGAAAAAAAAGAAATAGAGGCATGTGAAGTGCAGTGTTGCTGGAATGCTAAGCACTGCATAGTATTTTGCTTAGAGAGAACTTCCATCTTTTCTTGGAGAAAATTTACAGGTTAATCAGTAATTTTTTTCACTGTCATTAATTATACCCATGGAAGTATGGGGAAAAAAAAAATCTGCATGGCAGTATTGTGGTTCTCAGTCTAATGTATGGAAGTGAAGCTTGGACCCTGTTGGAGGACATGGAAGTCAAGAGTGAGAGCTGTGCAAATGAGTTATCCAAGAGAAACGGAGAGAAACGTGGTGAGACAAACAGACAGACGGGGGAATGAAGTAGCGTTGTGGTGTGGATGTGAATGTGATAGAAAGCATAAGGAGAAAAAGTTGGTGACAGTTTGACCATGTGGAGAAGATGGTGAATGAAAGACTGAGTGGGAATGTGTGTTTGATTGAGACAGGGGAGGGAGGGGGAGTCTGAGGATGGGATGGAGGGATGGGTTGGAGAGACATGAGAAAAGGGGGTGTGAGGTGGGGAAAGGGTAGTCTTATGACAGAGAACAAGATAACATGGAGGGAATTTGTTTCAGGTCACCCCTCATGGGAATAAGTTGTTCAGCTATAGATAGATAGACCTATCTCATGTATTTTTAACTGAATATCACTTTGAAAGTTGTGTATTGCCCCCTTTTTTTTTTTTCCCCCCAAAGGTACACCTATTGGTTGTAAGTTACACCTATCCAGGTAGAAACTGAACATTAGAGCTCTTGCTCAGACCAAACACAGCTGGTCATAGAAGGTACAGTAACATTTAAAACCTTTTGGGGTGTCAGAGCATTCTTATCCTAGCAGTTTTGCAGGTGTGAAAATGTAACTTAAATCATACTGCTCTTAATGAGGAACTTATGTGGTTGCTATATCAGTTAAATGAAGTGTGATCACTAAAACTTAACAAAACTGAACTTTATTCTTTATTAACATTTTCACTTCCTTCAAGTATTTGTGAGTTCATAGAGTTCAGCAGTGTGGTCAGTTAGTACAGTATATTTTGTTTCACAACTGTATACTGTACCTCCCAGCACCACACAGAATGCCTCAGCAGCATCATGTCTTGTATACCCAGCACTACACTTCACAAACATATTCCAGCTACAACTGTGCAAAACTCTAACCAAGCAGCATCATTCATGAACCTCAGACAGTTATGCATCCCCCAGAAAACCACTTTTCCCAGACACACATGAGTGCACCAAGCCAGACTATGAAATGGCCATCACTCTTTCCTCCTGCTTTTGTTGTTGCTCCAGGTTCATCAGGATGTGAACCCAGTGGACTGCAGGATGAAGTTGTCTTACTCATGCAGTCCACCACTTTCTTTTTAGGGGACAGGGAGGGAGTAAGGGATGTTTGTATAACTGCCACCCAGTCACATTTTTGCCACTATGTGAATGTGTCTTTTTACACAAACTGGTCATTATGCCATCTGTATAATGCAGCCATCCACATCACAAAACACTTGCTCACCTCATCATCACAACAAAGACAAGCCTTTAATATGCACATGAGCTTTAGGAGCACCCAACTGAAGTGGCTGATTTCCTTCGATCCACTGGGTTTATGTACAGATAACTTGGCACCTCAGCAGCAGCAGGAACATAATATTTATATTGCTTACTAATGTGAGAGTAATTAGTGCTACTGTACTCCAAATAATGTAGTTAGGGGAGAGAATGTTATTAAATAAGTTGCAGTGTTATCTAATCCACAGCAGTTTTTTTTTTCCCATGGTCATATTAATGTTGTTAGCAAAAGCAAACATACCAGAAATAATCTTGACCATAATCGGCATATCATACCCTCCAATATTTACCTTTTAACTTGCACAGATAACACTACGAGGGTCTCATCATCCACACCCACCTCGCTCACATGTGCTCTGATAGCCCCGTGATACTGAGAGCCAGATAATGAATGGTAAAAGCTGTGGTTGTTGTGTAGCTGGATGTGCCTCCTACACCAGTCTTTTGCTTTGTCTTATTTATTTATTTATTTTTTGCACAGTAAATTTTTTCAGTTTTGTAGTTTTTCTGTTCTTGCTAACAGTTTTATTCAGCTTATGGGAGACCATTTATTGTGCTGAAATGTACTGTATGTGGAAAACTTCCATTGAACCCTCATCCCTCCCAGTAGGTGAGATACTTCATCTTCAGAGTCCAGTTCTGGCTCATACTGTATTGAATAATTATTTTTCAGTGTTTACTTCACTGAATCTCCATTTAATCTGTCATGAGTAGAATGCTTGAAGAATGCTTCAGTCACCTGAAAGAAAATATCCTGACTGACCAGAGTAAAACCCTTTGTGTTTTTGCTGTCCTTTTAGGTTAATAATCCTTTAGGAGCAGAATGGTTCCTCCCTGAATAGACTAGTCTGAACACAAATCTTAAGTATTCCAATCATTATGTAGGGATTAATTGAGATATGCTTTTAACCCTGTTGTAGCAGAGTGCTTCTCTCACCAAAAAGTTTTTTGGTGTTGCCTGAATAAAATAAAAGTTTCCTAGATGTCTCCTTTTAGGTTTAAAGGCACAAATCTTCGTTTATGTAATGAAACTAGTCTGTCATTAAACAAAGTAGCATCTTGCAATCAGTTTGTTTTTACCTGTCAGAACTAGACCACTCTCACAGCTTGAATACTCAGTTATGTTTTCATGAAATTCAGTGTGCTTTAGTTAATAGGTAGGAATGATTTTCCATGGTTGCTGTAGAGCTAAATAAGTTCATAACAACTGCTGCAGTAGCCTAAGTGAAAACTACGATACTTAATGTGAAGATTATTTTGAGAATGAGGGAAAATTTTCTGAAAGCTATACTGTATTAAATTTGTTGATGTAAAACAAGTCAGTCATTCTGTATCAAATTTGTAATGAGATACATGGTTGACAAACGGTACTCCCAGAATGGAAGTTTTGCAATGATTGCTGTTGTTTCTTGCCCCCACCCTCTCTCTAAGCTGAAGTAGCTTGCTAAAAAAATATATATACTATATATATGGAGAATAATCTATTGTTTCAGACTGTGAATATGGAAAAAGTAAAGATGCCTTTTGATGGCAGTGTATGTTTTCTTTTTTTTAGATATATGAGTTGCAAGAGTACATTTCCAGCCTATTGTATAACTTGATTCACTGTAGTGAAGAAAGATATTGTTGATTACTGGTATGTCATCTATGACCCTTTACTGTTGATCCTTAATGCTGGTTAATTGAAGGATATTTTGTTCAGTATTGTTTTGTATAAAAACAATTAATATCTAGCATTATAAATACAGTACTGTACTGTATATTATATTAATTTAAGTCAGATTTTATGGAGATTCAAGAGGAATATAATGATTCAGTTTACAGTAAACAGACACTTCATTGCTCTCCTGTTGCCTGTTGACTGCACATTAGATTTTTAATGGTTATGGAATACTGTGTTTAATTCACCCTGTACAGTTGGACACATACAATGTGGAATCTATGTAATTTATTGGTTCCCATTACTGATGAGTATTTTTGTGAGAAATGGATTTTGAAGTGCCACTGAATATTCTTTCTGGTGATTAATGCATAGCATTTTTCATGTTAGTACACTTTTATGGTATTTGTACACTATTGTTTTTGTGGTACTGTACAGTAGGCGCGGAAAGTATTGACGTTTTTTTGCCGATGTCATTCTTTTTCGCGTTAAGTGAAGTAGGGTCAATACTACCCTCCCCTGTGATGCGAAATGAGCTGACGCTTTTTCAACGGGAGCTGGCAGTGTTTGGCACCACAGGAGCAGGCTCAGTAATGTTTGGGCAGCCACAGGAGGAGGATTGTCTCTTGTGTGTGATGCACCACGAGGGCATGATTTGACTCAAATAACACAGTTATTTGGTTACCTACCACATTCTCATCGTGCCTAAAGTAACCACAAGCAAGGACAAACGTGTGGAAGTGATTACTTTATACAAAGATGGCCACAAACTCCCATTTATTGCAAATCAGATGGTGTTAGACTGAGGACAGTGCAGAGACTGGTGAAGCGGTTCAAGGANGTTGGTAATTCTACCTGCAAATGAAAAAGTGAACCAGAACAATTATTTGGAGCTCTTATGTGATGTTTTAAGTGACTCTTTTGATAAAACCAAGGCAAGAGTATTTATGCAAGATTCTGCCCCTGCACATGTTGCAAAGTCAGTGAAACAGTGGCTAACAGACTGTGAGGTTCCCTTTATTCGAGATTGGCCCGGAAACAGCCCAGATATCAATCCCATTGAGAATTTATGGGCGCACATGAAGCGGCAGCTGCGTAGTATGGACACATCATCTTTGCCTAAACTTGAGGCTGCAGTCAAGCAGCTATGGAGCAGTGTTAGTCCGTCTGTTCTGCAAAACTACGCCATCAGTCTCCCCAGACGCCTTAAGAAGATAATAAAGGTGAAGGGGAATGCCAGTAAATACTAAATTCAATGGTGAGTGTTAATTTATTTGTTTCTCCTTGCTAACCACAAGAATGTTTTCTTTTTTTAAGATGGCGTCAACACTTTCCTTGCCTACTGTATCTGTATTTGTACACTAAGTCCTCAGTTTAATCTAGTTTGAGTCATTTTTGCTGTTAAGTCCACAGTAGTGTACAGAAAAATTGCTTATTAAAGCTACAGTATTATTTTTGTGAGAAAAGTTTTATATTTTGGAACACATCCCTTTGTTATAATGAGTTGTGATATTTGGAACACATCACATGGTTACAGTGAGTACTGACAGTACTATATGTAATGCTGCGTAGTACTGTAACATGAATGATAACAGTGTCACAGATTTCTTGACCTAAATAGTGTACAGTTGTGTTTGATAATGGAAGTTTATATTGTACTCACACTTATCTGCCTCTTAGATAGTGTAAACACTGAAGTGTCGAGCTCATCACTGTCTTCTCATTAGATTTTCTTTCTTTGTATGTTTCCTGTTATGCGAACAGATTTTAGTCCATTTGCATATTGCCTATCTTTATCTGTAGCTAGACATAATCTCAGGTGGTATGACCACTGACAAAGGTGTCTAGCTATAGACAGATACTGTAGATAGATAAATAAATTACCGTATGTAAATTGCACAGGTTCTAGTAGCATTGTAGAAAACATTGTGTACAAATAAAACAGCTTGGAAAGCGAAGACAGTGATGAGCCCAGCATCTTGGTACAGTATTTGCACTGCTGACACATTCTTGTTTAACCTGGATTGTCAGTGACATGAAGAAATTATTGTACCAGTGAACATGTTTAATACATATTGTACACAGTGTTCATTAATAGTTAGAAAAAGGACTGGTTGAAAACTTAAAGAAAATTATATTATCGTTTCGTTTCGTTTCGTTTTTGAAGGCTCCAACATGCTTGCATGCGTCGGCCTTGGTCACCCAATGGCGGCTCTCCACGCTGCTCGATCCCTGGCAGCCTCCCTGTTCAGTCCCTTAACCCTTAAGTCACACTTAATGACCTCGTCCCATGTCTTTCTCGGTCTACCCCTCCCAACCCCTTCCCCAATATTAACACCTCTCACCCTCTGTACCCAGTTAACCTCCCCCATCCTCTCCACATGTCCAAACCACTCCTCTCCACATGTCCAAACCACCTCAGCCTACCTCTCCTCATCACAACACCAATACACTCCAGTCCCATCCTACCTCTCAATTCTTGCATCGTAAACCCAGCCCCCCCAGGCCTTGCACGCACTGCACATCCACCTAATCATTGTCATTTCTGTACGTTTAAACCTGCGAATATCCTCTTCCTTTACTGCCCAGGTCTCACTACCAAACAGCATCACACTCCTAACACATGCTGCATACAAAGACCCCTTAGCACGTAAGGAGAGTCCTTTCAATGTCAGGAGAGGCAACAGCTCCCTGAACTTCTTCCAACCACTTCTCACCCTAGCAACGGAGCTAGTACATAACTGCTACTGTACATCATCATCATCATCATCTCAGTCTCAGCCATATTTCTTAGTAGCTAATTCATTGGGTGCAATCCAGGAATAGGAACTGTTGAACTTGAAAACAGGAGAAGTATCAGTGGTGTCCAGTGGCCATACGCCCTTTCACTCATCGTTCAGAACTTCAGAATTCTTGACTTCACTCTGCAGGCATATGTCTTTCAACAGTGTTCCACATATTTGGTAAAGAGCAGGATTTTTTTGTTCAGCTTGAAAAGCAGTCTTACCCTCATATGTATTTGTACCGTAATGGTAAATGGGAGAAATATCTTCTGTAAAGTACTGTACTGCACTCTACTGTGATCATGATTCTTAGTGAAATTACTCATCGTTAACAGTTTCAGTTATGGCCAGCTATATCCTGTTATGGCTAACTGTGTCCTATACATTCCCATAAACTCACAAATTCCACAACAAACTATACCAAGGAGATGAAAGAATCAGAATTGTACTTATATGGCACACACTTCAGGTTTTCAGCATACCTAACCTGCACAATGTTGTTATTACGTGCAGACCACGAAACAGGTCAGTGTTCAGAGTTGTAACCCTGCAAGGACTGTGAATTTTTTCCGTAGTTCAGATGAAAAATTCATGCAACAGTGTGTTCATGAGGCCGAGTTTGTTAATTAAATTATTATTGTTGGTATACTTTTAAACAGGCATTTGAAAGTCTTATTGCCAAACTGAAGATAATCACTTTCTTTTCCTAGTGGTATGAAACAAGAGGAAATACAAACAGTTCTTATAAGTCAGAGGTGGGCTCCAAAATATCACAACTATTTCTCTATACTGTAATTGGTAGTACAGTAAACCCTCTATGTACAGAATCCTCTGTTAACGAATTTCAGTTTTAACCTCTTAACCGCGGGTCGTCACTTTCGTGACGGTCGGGTGCAATGGATTATACCGTGGGGCATCATTTGAGTGACTCTGTGTTATTTTTAATTCCCCCGGGCTTTCAGGTGGTGACTTGTATCATCTGTCAGCACTGCCAATGTCCAACAATAGTCAGAGCTGCTAATGTCATCAGTACTCCCATCCATTGTTGACAGTTTAGCCATTTTCCCCCATTCTAGACTCCCCTCCCTACCTCCCCTCCATTACCCTCTCGTGTCGTCTGCTCAGCCGCTCTGTGCTAAGTAAATCTTCCCCGGAGTTTTCGACTGTTTTCATCCATTGAAATTAGACCTATGCCGTATTGATAGTGCCATACACCTGGAATTGGCTAATTATCACTTCGCAACATCCAACCTGCACTCGTATGCTAATTTCCCCTGCTTTTTTCCCCGTGAAATATGCCGTATGAGCTACTCTCGTAATATAAATGTATATAAGAAAGGAAGGGAGAAGCCTGAGTGATATTTTTATTCACTTGGAACTACCTAACTTATTATGTATTGTCTAGATTTCCTACGACTTATTTCTTAGCATATACATTAGCAACTGACATTTTCAACTCTTGGCTACCGAGATACAGTCAATTCGCTCCTGTCCTTCATGGTGAAATGACACTCCTCCATTTCTGCCGCTTTCGCGCCTATTATAAAAGGCCCTGTGGCCTCTACCCCTACTAAACATCGTGTGGGAAGCGGTAAAGTACTGTAGATATATATGAGTGTAATAAAGTACTAGAAATAATAAAGTGTGAGTGTGTATAGCTGAAGGTATGTGCCATATGCATATTTAATTATAATATTCTAGGACTAATAACTGATTTTTGGCAAATATTTTTAAAAAGTCAGTCAGAGTGCGAATATCCCGGCGGGAATGGCCTGGCACGCCTCCAACAACCCCGCGGTGTACAGGTTAATGGCCACCTTGAGGTGGCCAAATGTTATGTTCATTTAACAAATTTTTGTTCAGTAAAAGAATGGACACGCGGGAAACACCGACCAGTGTGGCATCCCTACCCATGCACACACACGTATCTGTGCTCCTCCGCATCCCGCAGAACACCACATCAGTCTGCGGGTGACCAGCATAGTGAGAGGAACCACAAATAGAGCATTTATTGAGAAAAAAGCCATATAGACCTACCTGTATGCTATTGTGTATGACTGTACAGCCAATTGAGACTAGATCTAACAATCTTTGTTCAGTATAAGCCACGATGCTCGGGAAATATCCAAACAGCATGATGTTTGGCTTTATCAAATTATCGGCTTTAATCTCAAGGGTCTGGTACCGATTAGTTCGTTATATCGAGGGTGTACTGTAATAAGCAAAACTGGCAGATCAGCTTTGAAAGATGCAATGAAACTTTAATAACTATTGTTTCTGTAATTTTCTGTGTACAGTACTGATTATTTAAAAAGAACACAATAAGCAGCGTTTCCATAATTTACTGTGAATTAATTATATACTGTACTGAAAAAGGGCGTTAAAAAATGGGACTTGTAATTCCGACTTATTGTACGATCGTGTTGTGTAACTTAAGGACTTTCTACTGTATGTTTCAGTTTCTGTGTAACTTAGGTGTTTTAGTTTCCTATTCACTGCAGCATAACTGGGCTGAACATGAGTGCTGTCTCGCTGTGATCCGATAGTGTGGTTGTAGTGTAAGTGTTTACTTATCTAATTCACTGGGTCAAACCCTATTACTGTGCTTGTTATGCTTGATCAGGCAGCCAGTCTTATTGCCCACCTGTGTTTGGTTGTTGCTGGGGCATGGTTGTGTCTGAATCAGTGAGTGACTGCTTTAGGTCTGGGTCTTCCTACATACTCCTTTACACATCTGTTTGCTCTGATTGTCTCTCTCTCTCTCTGTTTTGTTTTAATGTTTTTTCCTTTATTTTTTATATTATTTCATTTTTATTTTTTATCATACTACCAGATGATTTTATGTAGCTTTGAGGTGACATCAGTGAACAACGTTGTATCAGGTGCTTCTCATCACTGTATTTTGATTATGTTGTGGTACCTTTATGTGTATGATTTTTCTTTATGCTTTGTATCTATCTATCTATTTATAAACCAACGCCCTAATCTCGCAAAGGGTGGCCGCAGACAAAACGCCTCCAAGTCGCTCTGTCACCCACCATTTGCCTACCCTCCCCCCAGCTCACTTCCCCTTCCCTCATATACCTCACAACTCCATCCCTCCGCCTCATCCTCGGTCTTCCCCTCCCTCTCCCTCCCTCCATCCCACTTGCATACACCCTCTTAGTCTTTCATTTTCCATTCTCTCCACATGTCCAAACCATCTCAGTGTACTTCTCCTAATCTTCTCAACCACATCCACATCCACCCCACAACGTTCCTTCACTTCTTCATTCATCAACCTGGCCCTCCATGTCACTCCACATGCTCCTCTCAAGTAACTAATTTCCACTGCTCTCACTCTTGACTTGTTACTCTCTAGCAAGATCCATGCGTCGCTTCCATACGTCAGGGTAGGGATCTCAGTACTATCATGCATTGACTTCTTGACTTCCATACCCTATTTCTCATCACCGCTTTCAGTGAACCAACAACCTTCCTTCCCTGCTGTACACTTTCAAGTATTTCACTCCCAAAGCTTCCATCCTTACTCATCACACTCCCCAAGTACTTGATTGCATTCACATTCTCCATATCCTCACTATCCAACCTCACTGTGCATTCTGTGACTTCATTCCTTTCAAACACCATAACTTTACTCTTTTCCCAAATTCATTCACCAAACTTTGCAACACCCATTCATCTTCACTCAACAATACTGTATCATCAGCAAACAACAACACCGGAATCTTCCACATCTTACCCTCATTCATTAGAGCCACCCCTACATCCACTGCCCTACCTTGCACCTCCTTTACAACCCCATCCATGTATATATTAAACAGCCATGGAGACATCACACAACCCTGTTTCAGTCCCACATTCAGATCAAAGAACTCACTCAGCTCACCATCCACTTGCACAGTAGCCCTAGCTCCTTCATGCATACTCTTCACAGCACTCAGTAATTTCCCCTCCACTCCATATATTCTTAATACCTTCCACATACCTTGCCTATCTATTCTGTCATAAGCTTTCTCCAAGTCCATGAAGGCAGCATACACTTTCTTTCCCTTCTCTAGATACTTCTCCACTAAACATCTTAGAACAAATATCTGATCTACACACCCTTTTCCCTTCCTAAATTCCCCTTGTTCTTCTCCAACTAACTCCTCTGTTATATGCCTCTGTCAATAAGTATTCTACCATATATCTTTCCAGTCACACTAAGAAGGCAAATACCCCCATGGTTACCACATACTTCTCTCTCCCCTTTTCCATTATATAAAGGAACAATTATACCTGATTTCCAGTCCTCTGGAACCCTTCCCTCTTCCCAAGCCAATCTACACAACTTCTGCATTATTATTGCTACATCTGCATTATTTTTGAATAGGGACTATGACTCTTTACTGAATGAAGGAGCATCAGTTGCAGTTATCCCATGCAGCACAATTTTTTTTTTTTTTTTTTTTTTTTTAAGTACTGTAATAGATAATGAGTAAGGCATGTTGTAGTGAAGGTGTGAAGGGAGAGAACCTGATATTTGGAATGCTTGGACAGGCTGTCTGTCTTATGGTCCTATTGTATTTGGTTGTTGCTGGGGCAAGGAAACATTGTTTTGTAATGAACAGGTTTGAAGCAGTGTTATTTAACTCCTTTTATATGAATGTTTATGTTTTGTTTTTACTGCTGCCAGACTACTGGACATTTTATTCACCTGAAGGAAGAAATAATCAAGTTATGGTGTTGTAGTACTCCCATAGGGACTGATAGTGTAGCCTAGACTAGAGTAGGCTGTCTCAAATTGTACGTACTGTAATTTGTTTTAACCCTTTAGAGGGCATTGGCCTCACTTGGGTATTTTATTCAGTTAACCATCAAATGATTTGATTGAGCAGAGTAACACCTGGCCTTTAACCTATTGAGCCTGGGATTTTTAAAAATTAAATTTTATTCAACATAGGACTTTTTTATTTTTCTGGTGTTAGATGGGGCAACATAGGATTAGATGATGGATGGATGGTTAGATATAGCTATAATTTACCATTTCTATGTTAGAGGTCTTTCCTAATTTGAATAAAATCATCTGTTAGCAACAGGAATAAGCTGGCAAGGAAATCGCCTGATTCAGGGTGTTTAACCTTCAGTCTGGTGATGTATTTAATTACAGTATCTTCATGCTACTGTTACATGATTTTCTTGAGTTAACCTGTCTAGTCCTGACCGATTTTTTACCCAACACACCCTCAGAATCCGACCGATTTTCAACTTTTTTTTTTTTTCTCAAACCTCCTCTTTTGGTGAGAAACATCGAAAATTCATAGAGAAATCTCCCTCCTGAGGTGTACAGGTGTCAATCAGCCGTACCTTTTCCTTCATTCTCATGGTACCTGGCTACAAAGAAAACGAACTATGGAAGGGTTAACTAATTCAAGCCAGTTTAAATTACTTATTTATTTATTTATTTATTTATTTGGTACGAATTTATGTGTAGTACAAGACTATATCGGTTTTCACACAATTATATTGGCAATAGAAGCGTTGTTCAGTCACCTGACATCCACATATGGCATCTTCCTTTATGACATTACCACCTTATCACTTCTGTTTGTTTCATGCTCTAGCTTCTTTATTTCTTTGTCTTCCACCTCAGGAATCACTTTCACCATGAATTTCGTAATTGGAGAGACTGTGGGGCAACATGTCTTTACTGGCCAGGTTACTGCTAACAGGTGAATTGCTGAGTGTGGGGGGGAGGGGGGGTCAGGTGGGGCCAGGCAGTATCCCCGCTTGGCAGCAAGTAGAGGAAGGTCTCCCACATATACCTACCAAAAATCACCTGCAAATCTTGAAAAATGTGCAAACGACGGGCCTTGCAATTGACTGACGTATGATGCAAGTAGGTGGGTCTGTCCGCGGAAAAAAGTAGTGAGGTTCATCATACGTTGATGGGTTGTGAAGGAAATTATTGAGAGCTGTATCTAACCCCACCAGTTCGAAAGTCTCAGGTTAATGAAACTGTGTGGACACTGTAGGGATAAAATATGCAAGACATCACCATAGTGGAGGGGTTAAAAAGTAGTTAGTTAACTCTAGAAGGCAGAGGCCTCACTTAGATATATTGTGGTTTTGTGTAGATGAACTTAGCCCCCTCAGTCTGACTTATATTATTACTGCCATCTCCACATAATTATAGTCAGCTTAAGAGAGCCTGTTGATAGTGAAGGGATTAATGAATGCTGTAAGTGAAAGTTATCCCTACGGTAGTTGAGTAACACTGAATGGTAGTAGAATAAACTAAAGTAAGATGTCTGTCTAGTTAGAAGCATTATCTCTGAGAGAATACCCTTCCCCATAATAGGTTGATGGATTGTAAAATGTAACAGATCGTCAGAGCAGTGCTCAGTGGATAGGAGTGTGAAGATAATAGTATACAGTACTATATTAACACTTTCAAGTAAGGCTGAATAGTGCTTGGACAGAAGTCACAACTGAGGACAATAGAGATATGTTGTGAGTTAGGTAATCTCATCAAATGAATTTGTCAAGAGAATAGGGTGGAGGCAGACATAATATGAGCAGTAAGAGGAAATGTAAAAAATAGTGAGGTTTCTTGGATATGTGCAGTGTGTGAAAAATGAAAGTTAAGTAGAGTTTATGAGAGTTAACTTTTTAGGAGAACCTAGCACATTTGTTGAAGGAATAAATTGAGGGAATAGTTGTTGGATGGCAGCCAAGCGTGATGGTGATAGACATTTTTTTATCATGTGTCTGTTGTGGCATCTTTAGGGATCTGCAAGTACAGCATTGTACAGATCCTTGGTACGTTTTGTCTTTTTTGACACTCGTTTTTGCCATGATGATCACAGTACATTTTTTAAAAATTGCCTGTTAACCCATTCATGGTCAGGACAACTGTAATATTCTGTTGTAGCAAATGCTACTTTATTCACCTGAAGGAAGAGTATAGTGTAGGAACCTGAGAGTGTCAGCATCATCACCATTTACCCTTTTATAGAAGTTACTACTGTCTACCGGTAATATCCCATTTTGGCGTACTCCAGGTGATTTAATTGAGCTGAGAGTGAGTCGCTGGAGTGAGTTGTATTGTTACAGTGTCTATTAAGCTAATATGCCAATTTTTGCCAGTTTACAATACCAGTTATATGGGAGAAGTTGCAATGTTTGGAAAACTTTTTGATGTGTTATGAGAATTTCCAGTACAGGTTACCTTTGAGTAGTCATTCTCTGTGCATGTGGAACTGCATTTAGGAAAAAGGTTTAATCACATGTTTATGCTGTTTAATCCAGTAAGAAATGAAGGTTATAGATGAAGCCTACTATGACTGCCATTTTTCCATTTCATGCAGATACTGTGTATCCCTAGTAAGAACTGTAATTTTTTCCATTTTATTGGCTTCTGCTTTAACAAAGAACTTGCTTCACATCAGTATTGCTCAACCCATATTGCTGTATTTTGTCTTAAGATTATTATTATTTTTTTTATTTTTTTTTCCCTCAGTGTTTTTTGTTTGTCTCTTCTGGCTGTTGCATAAAGGGATATCATCTCTTGTAACCAAAAAACATTTTGAATGGGATGAATGTTATTTCTGATCCACCATCAGTATACTGGTGGCTGTTTAATTCAGTATTCTTATTGACATTACTTTCACAGGCATATTGGGCATGAATTGTAACTAACATTCTCATAGGATAGTGTTGTTCACAACCACAGACAACTAAGTGTATTTACTGTAGATATAGTGTGAGAAATCCTTGTCATTGTTATAACTGACAGCCATTTAAGCACCTTGGCATGAGCACACCACCTCTGTCCTGTGTAATGGTTCTAGCAATGAACTTGGGATGAATAACTCCCAGAGTACTTTATATACATGCAGTTGAGTTGCATAAAACGCATGTTTGTTAGCCACGGTTTTCTGATTCACGGCATGGTTCCCTCTCAGAACCGAATGTAGCAGAAACTACGGTTATATGCTTAAGCGCGGACTTTCAGCACCAAAGTGACGCATTTCTGTCGAGATTTCCATGGCGCGTGTCTGTGCTGCAAACTTCGGCCATCAGCCATTTATAGGCAAGCATGACAAGCAATTAGAAGCCAATCATAACTTCCCTGGTGGCAAGTACACATTCTACTTTCCTCCGTTGCTTATTCCTGCACCACCCGCTACGAGAGTGCCACTAGCATGGTTTCTGACAATTACCTGGCCCCCCCCTCCCCCCCCCCACTTGCCCTTCCAGCATGATACGATGCCAGACCACAACCGACCTGAGACTCCATTGCAAAATGACAGAAAGAAAAGCCATCACTTAAATATGACCAGAAAACGGATGTTATTTGTCGCATTGGTAATGGAGAGAAAAAGGCAAGAACGACGACGACGCCACTTTAGTTATCTCTCCAGCGGACTTTGAGGGGTTTCTGAGGGAGGCTGAGGAGGAAGAAGTGGGGCTGTGGTAGCTGCAGCATCAGGCACCACCAAACTCGCCTCATGCTGAGAGGCCCTAGTTTGCCTCTAGCCATGGAACCCCCAACCCCATCCCTTCCACTTAAGCATTGTCGTCAGTCTGAGTCAGGTAAAACCCTTTAATATTATTTATTTAATGTTTAATATTCTTTATTCCCAGTAATATATGCATTGAAAAAATTATTTGAGTGTGTGTTAGTGTTCGCTGGTGACTAGTTGGGTGTAGGTAGGGTGATATGTGGCAACTCGACCGAGAGGCCCGAACCATAAGTAATTCTTCCCATAAGTTATGTTATATATAAACCACGGAATTTCTGAAGAGCAGCAGTGCTCCAGAATCACATTGCCGCGGATTAGACGACTCGACTGTATATATATACAATATATACTGTATACAGTATTACATTCTCTGGATACGTTTTACAAGGCAGAAGGGGATACAGTACACTATAGTATTGCATCTGTAAATGCGGGTAGACATTAACTGGTTTCTGCAGATACTGAAATCCTTCCACCTTATCCCTGATATCAGTGTAGGTTACCTTTTCTTTTTTGAGTCACCTCATTTTCAGAAACCATGCCTTACTCATCTTGTTTCATTAAATAGGCCTCAGTACATGTATTTTCATACTGGTTGACATGGGGATACCTTTTACTGACTTTGTAGAATTTGTAACCATATTACCAAATTATGGCGCCTGATGGTTTTAATTAAGGGGCTCCAATCAGATTGAGCCTGTGTAGGTTTATATCCAAGGGGTGGTTGGGTTTTATTGCTCATGTAGTGCCACTCAGGGATAAGTGAGGCTGGTCACTCATCTTAAACGTCAGGACCGACTTGCCTAGCACCAGGCTCTTACGCTTCTCCTTGGGCAACATAGGTTTGGATGATGGATGGATGAATGGTGATTAAAGTGGTTTTCTGCAGATAGTGTTGTGCAAGAACACTCCTCCTCCAAGTAAAATGATCTATAGGATTGAAGAAAATGTTCCCAATTGCAATAAAAAATTGCTTGGGGGGAGCAACAGCCTCATTAATGTTAATAACACTCAATTTTTACTATTTTGTCAAAGTAAATATGCCCTATACATGCTGCAAGTTCAGTTTAATTTTATTTTCATTGATATCCCTTTCAATGTGATGGCTTTTTAATTATTTCGACTGGCAAACAATTCCAGTATTTCAGGTTGAAGGCAACTTTAGTGAAAGGGTAAGAAACATTTTCCATTAACCACTCCTGTACATGTATCTTTTTATTATTATCCATCAGCCATCATCCAGTCCTACGTTGCCCTGTGAGGAGCCTAGGAGACTGGGGCTAAGCAAGTTGGTCCTGACATTTAAGATGAGAGTGACCAGCATCACTAATCCCTGAGTGACATTATGTGAGCAATAAACCCCAACCACCCCTTGAATATAAACCTTCACTGGCTCAATCTGACTGGAGTGCTGTAATTACCCATTAAACTACCAGGTGCCAAAATTTGGTCATATGGTTACCACCCAGCATAGTAAATGGTTTCCTGGTGTACTGGAAACCATTTGGCTTGTCACTTAGTGTAGAGTCACCCACAGGCAGAAGGAAGGAGACCTCTAGTATTGAAGGGGTTAGAAGCAATCACAATTAACCACTTTTGTACGTGGACATCTGTTTTAATTCATAATTGGTGCTGCCAGGTAGTATTAGTTAAAAGACACCTTTCCTAGTGATAGTTTTATTATAAACATTTAAGAACCATGTTTATGAAGGGATCTTGAATGATTGTCTAGTCCATTTCACTAGATATTATGGTGTCTGGCTATCGATAGAGATAGATAGATGGATAGATATTAATAGTTCTTCCACTTTCATATCTCTGTTTCCTTGTTAATGGATCCTAACATCACCCCATCCTTATGTGGGAAGAAAATCAGGATGATGATGGTATTGAAGGTTCTCTGAGTTTTATGATAAATGAAAAAAAGGTGGTAGTCATGATGGTGATGATGATGATGTACAGTAAAATGAAGGGTAAATGAAAAGGCAGGGGTTGTTGGGTGACACAGAGTTTCATAGTGCGTCGTTGAGGTGATAAGAAGATAAGAGTTAGGTGTGTGTGTGTGTGTATGTCTTATCAGGAAGGACTGAAAGAGCACTCTTGTGTGTTTATGCTTACATTTTATGGAGATTCATTATGCAGTATGAAGCTCTTGCCACATCCCCTTGTTGGACGTTCCTTTTTGCTTTTAAGTTCAGCTAAAAATAGTAGAAAAATTGCCAGATGGATTTTTTGTTTTTAGTCCTGCTATAATGGTAGGTGGTGGCGACCATCATCCACTCACTTGATGTAGTGCTGCCTACTTCTTCCTTAGCCTTTATCATTCTCTTTCTGAGCCTTCCCTCCTCTCTTCTTATTTCTCCCATCTTTCCTGTCACTTCTATTGCTTTTCTTTCCTTTACAGGTGGCTTTACATTGAGTGACAAGCCAAGTGGTTTCCTGTAAACCAAGAAACCATTTACAACGCTGGGTGGTAACCATATAACCAAACCATACGTGCTCCCTACGTGTCAACAAGTGGGTTGGTGGAGGGTTAGTGCCCCTCCCTGTAAAACAAATAACTCAGAGTCAAATGGCCACCCCTTAAGGGATTATGGCGTCTGGCGATAGATAGATAGTCCTGCTATCTGCATTTGAAGACGATTGTATATATTGCAGGATAGACCTTTCAACTAGAGGGGTTAAATATAACCTCCATGATCCACTTCATTACTAGAGATCCTTCTTCAGGACAGAAAAATCATCTGATGGTATAAGCTATCTATCCATCTGTAGCCAGGTGCCATAATACTGCACTTTTTATTTATTTATTTACTGTATTTATGTATGCTGCCTTCATGGACTTGGAGAAAGCTTATGACAGAATAGACTGGCAAGGTATGTGGAAAGTATTAAGAATATATGGAGTGGAGGGGAAATTGTTGAGTGCTGTGAAAAGTATGTATGAAGGAGTTATGGCTACTGTGTGAGTGGATGGTGAGCTGAGTGAGTTCTTTGATCTGAATGTGGGACTGAAACAGGGTTGTGTGATGTCTCCATGGCTGTTTAATATATACATGGATGGGATTGTAAAGGAGGTGCAAGGTAGGGCAGTGGATGTGGGAGTGGCTCTAATGAATGAGGGTGGGATATGGAATATTCCAGTGTTGTTGTTTGCTGATGATACAGTATTGTTGAGTGAAGATGAATGGGAGTTGCAAGGTTTGGTGAATGAATTTGGGACAGTGTATAAGAAGAGGAATTTGAAAGTGAATGTAAACAAGAGTAAAGTCATGGTGTTTGAGAGGAATGAAGTCACAGAATACACAGTGAGGTTGGATGGTGAGGATATGGAGAATGTGAGTCCAATCAAGTATTTGGGTAGTGTGATGAGTAAGGATGGAAGTTTAGGGGATGAAATACTTGAAAGAGCACAGCAGGGAAGGAAGTTTGTTGGTTCACTGAAAGCGGTGATGAGAAATAGGGAGGTGAGTATGGAAGTCAAGAAGTCACTGCATGATAGTATCATGATCCCTACCTTGACGTATTGAAGCGAGGCATGGACCTTGCTAGAGGGTAACAAGTCAAGAGTGAGAGCAGTGGAAATGAGTTACTTGAGAGGAGCATGTGGAGTGACGTGGAGGGACAGGTTGACGAATGAAGAAGTGAAGGAACGTTGTGGAGTGGATGTGGATGTGAAAACAGAGGTGGTTGGGACATGTGGAGAGAATGGAAAATGAAAGACTGACTAAGAGGGTGTATGCAGGTGGGGTGGAGGGAGGGAGAGGGAGTGGAAGACCGAGGATGAGGTGAAGGGATGGGGTTGAGAGGTATATGAGGGAGGGGGGAGTGAGCTGGGGGGAGGGTAGGCAAATGGTGGGTGACAGAGCGACTAGGAGGCGTTTTGTTTGCGGCCACCCTTTGTGGGATTAGGGCGTCGGGCTATAGATAGCTAGATAGATAGATTTATGTTTGCTGTTTCCAGATGATTGTACTCACCCTTGGATGTACTTTTTTTTTTTTTTCAAATTAGACAAGGTAGATGTTGCCTCCATTAACACCTTCAGTACTAAGTGCTCTCCTAAATGGAACAAAATTTGCATAGTAGTGGGAAAAAAAAAAGACATATCCAGACTGAAAGGTTTAATTTCTTTATTATAGTAGTCTGTCCATTAATCAATAGCCAGACGCCATAATCCTGTAAAGGGCAGCTATTTGTCTTTGAGTTAGTCGTTTTACAGGGAGGGGCGCTAACCCTCCACCAACCCACTTGTTGACACAACGGGAACCTGTATGGGTTTGGTACATGGTTACCACCCAGCACTGTAAATGGTTTCCTGTCTTACAGGAAACCATTAGGCTTGTCACTCCATGTAAAGCCACCTGAAAAGGAAAGAAGAGTAATAAAAAGTGACAGGAAAGATGGGAGAAATAGGAAGACAGGAGGGCAGACACAGAAAAAGAATGATGAAGAGGTAGGCAGCTCTACATCAAGTGACTGGATGATGGTTGCCACCATCTACCACCATGATGGTAGAGAGAAAGAATAAAAAGTGTGTCACCAGAGTGAAAGAATCATGTCTTGTAAATTACATTAAAATTACCTGTTGAAGTTACATTGTTACCAGTGCAGCTGCATTGTCAGTTCTTACAATTTACAGCTCTTTTTGTATTGATAATGTTGTACTGTTGTTTGGAACGTCTCCCAGACTGTCTATATATTTATATTTTTGTGTTCACCATTGCACACAGAAAAGAAGCATCTGTAATAGTGGAGGGGATAATTGAAGATGAAATTTTTCTTCAACTGTACTCTGATTCTTCAAAAGTACTAATGAACTATTTCATAGAGTAACTCATCCTATAACCAAATTGTGATCCTGGTTAGTGTGAAGCTGTGATCAGTACTGTATTTATTTATTTATTTATTTATTGTTTAGAGTATTCAGTTGAAAGCTTTTGTGGATGTGTGCTTTGACATTTCATTTCTTTTTTCTTTTTGTAAAGCAAATGAAATTGGTTGATAAAAGGGTAGAAGACTGCATGCTTTGATGGTATAGACATATAGAGAATGAATGCAATTAGGGTGGTAAAAAAGGTACCCTACAGTATACTGTGTGAGTTAGTTTGAAGGTGGGAGGGGGCATGGTAAGTCAAGAGGGTGGATGGGTACAGTAAATGAGTACAAGTATTGCTAATGAGAAAGTGAAGTATGTAAGCTGAGAAATAAGGAATTGGCCAGAGATTTAAATGCATGAATGGAACATGTACAAAAATGCACAAAAGAAGAGTGAGCACAATTGTGAACATGGTATTTGGCAGTGATTTCATCCACTGTGTTTGTGAAGTATGCCCATAAAGAAAACTATACAATATATGAGTATGTGCATATTGTTTTAAATATTAGGTTAAGCCAGAATTTCTAATGCTTGAATGATGTGTGAATGATTGTGACCTGTTTTCCTGGGCATGATGTTTGATAGTTGTATGGTACTGTTGCAGTTTGTCTTTGATTGTTTTTGGTTCTTACCTTATCACATTTCTCATATGCAAATTAAGGTGGTGGTTGTTGAGTTATTCCAGTCTATCTGGCTGAGCAGACCCATCAACCACAGGCAAGCAGCTGCCCCTGCACGGTCATCCCATGTAGTCAACTGATGTTCTTTTGTGGCAGGCAGACAGCACCTTGCTGTGGAAAGGCATGGGGAAGAGTATGGAGTTTGATTCCCGGATGGTTTCTGCATTTGCATCACTCCACCCAGTTAACAAGTTAACAGGGTCACCATAGTAGGCACCACTTTACTCCATTTTTGGTTATATGGTTACCACCCAGCACTGTAAATGGTTTCCTGGAGGAAACCATTAGACTTGTCATTCAGTGTAGATCTACCTATAGTGGAAAAAAAGAGTAATAAAAAGTGACAGGAAGAATGGTAGATATAGCGAGAGAGGAGGGCAAATACAGGAAAAGAATAATAAAGGTGGAGGAAGAAGTAGATAGCACTACTGTACATCAAGTGAATGATGATGGTTGCCATAATTTACGTTTCGTTTTCGTTTCATTTCGTTTTTGAAGGCTCCAACATGCTTGCATGCATCGGCCTTGGTCACCTAATGGCGGCTCTCCATGCAGCTCGATCTATGGAAGCCTCCCTGTTCAGTCCCTTAACCCTGAGGTCACACCTAATGACCTTGTCCCATGTCTTTCTTGGTCTACCCCTCTCAACCCCTCCCCCAATATTAACACTTCTCACCTTCCGTACCCAATTGTCATCCTCCATCCTCTCCGCATGCCCAAACCATCTCAGTCTGCCTCTCCTCATCACAACACCAATACACTCCAGTCCCATCCTACCTCTCAACTCTTCAATCATAAACCCAGCCCCCCCAGGCCTTGCATGCAGTGACGCACTGCACATCCACCTACTCATTGTCATTTTTGTATGTTTGAGCCTGCGTATATCCTNGAGTCCTCTCAATGTCAGGAGAGGCAACAGTTCCCAGAACTTCTTCCAACCACTTCTCACCCTAGCAGCCGAGCTAGCTCCAGCCCCACCTCCAGCACATAACATGTCTCCCAAATAACAAAACTCCTCCACACACTCAAGAGACTCACCAGCAAGTTCAATCCTTTCACGCCTAACAATTTGCCCCTGCTCTCCCCAACACGCCGCACACATAAAATCAGCATTATCTCGCAGTCTACCTTTAATACAACTACATCTCTTGTGCACCCATTTATTACAAACGCTGGACAAGACAGAATTACTTCCCACACCTTTGTGGCAAATTGCACACGGCCACTCTCCCTCTTCTTTGACTGTACTGCCACCAACCCTAGATATCATCACTTTTGTTTTATTTGCATTTACCCTTAAGCCATTGTGCCCCATACCATCTCTCGACTTCCTAAATCTTTCCTCAGCCTCCCTTTCATTCTCTGCAGTCAACAACAAATCATCAGCATACAGCATCTCCCATGGGAATCCATCCCTGAGTCACGTGAGAGGGCTTCAAGTACCATGATAAACAAGGGACTCAAAACTGACCCCTGATGCACACCATCATTCACGGAAAACTCATCACTCAAATCTCCATTTACTCTTACCTGGGTGTGAGCACCCACATACATGTCCATAACCACCCTAACTAGCCACTCTTCCAACCCAAGCTTTCTCATTGCCCACTTCACCACCTCTCTAGGGACTTTGTCAAAGGCCTTTTCCAAATCAACAAAAAGAAAATACAATTCCTTTTTCTTTCCAATATATTTTTCCTGAAGCAAATTTAAGTTGGGACGATGATGTGCTGATGATGACGATGATGATGATGTGAAGTTTTGTATCCACACACGACTTCTTGATTAAGTACACATACGTGGGGTGGCATGGTCAGATAACGCTGTCCTAATTTTCTTAAGTTTGAATAAAAGAGGTAGTTGAAGATTTTTCTTTCATGTATATGCTTTCAGGGATGTTGTGTGCTATTGCTTAAATGATCTAGAGCAACAGTAGCCCAGTCTTGGTCCCAATTACTGTACAACCTGGGCCCAAAAGGAGTAACATTGAATTGGCTTTGTGTGTGTGTGTGTGTGTGTGTGTATTTGTACTATTTTAAAGGGTACATATTTGTTACCTTCTAATACTGTACAGATAGTATCAAATAGCGTCATATATACATTCATCTTGACTGTACGTTCTCTGAGGAGGCAAGAAAGGTAGCTGTGTGTGTGTGTGTGTGTGTGTGTGGAGGGGGCTGTCCCAGCATTTATCAGTCTTTCTCTTGCACAGAGAATGAGTTGGGGTAATTGCTAGTATGTGTATGGGGGGGGGGGTTCCAATAACCTCTCAGTTGTGCTGGGACATTAAGTCTAAAGCTGGTCTTACTGCTCAGGCTCACAGACATTTGAGACCATGATTTGGTGTGTAGGGACCTGAGGCCAGGCCATCGGAGTCCAGCATGAAGATGTCATATAGCTATACAGTATTTTGTTCTATCCCGGAATGATATTACTCTGGTTGAGGCTTTTTGAACCGTAAGGATTAGACATAGATACCATCTGGGAGTAACAGGGATTACACCAAATATATTCTGGGGCTGAAGGGCAAAAGGGTACATAATCAGCTTACTGTCTACGCCGTGTGTGCATTAATTATAGTGATACAGTTGTGCTTAGTGCCTTACCTTAGTTATCCCAAAAGATGGCATAATTATGTTTTGGATGGTTAGCTTATGATCAAATAATAAACGTAATTTAGCAGTCATCATCCACACGTGTGTATATATATATATATATATATATATATAGAGATAGAGGGGAAGAGATAGATAGATAGATAGATAGATATAAGGGAGATTTTCCTGAGCCCATCTCGTTTATTAGTGGGAAATATGGTTAGTATGTATGATGGATGGAGTGTGATCTTTTTGTGTGTGTGTGTGTGAAGGAAAATATTAGTAGAGGAAGAATGTGTTGGGTCTGCAAGAAGAATTTTAAGGAGAGAGAGAGCATTTGTGTATGTGTATTTATGTCAGTAGAATGAGAACTTTAAAGTGCAGCGTATGAGTTATTTGCAGCCCATCTGCATAGAGAGAGAGGCAGGTAATGTGATACGTAAGAGCTAATGAAGAATTGAGTAAGAGGGTGACGCAGTTATGAGAGTGGAAGCAAGAATGTAAGCAAGAAAGAAAAAAGCAGTGGATGAGTGATAGCGGCATGAGAGAGAAAAAAAATGTGTGTGTGTGTGTGTGTGTGTGTGTGTGCAGCCATTTTCCAAGTATTCCCCCATGTTGTTGACAGAGCTCCTTTTATTTGATATTTCCTTATTACCCGTCTGTTTGCTTTCTCTAGCGTCTCTGGAGGTCAGCCTTTTCAGTATACAGCATTTACTTTCTGTTTTGTTTATGATTTACCTCTCTGTGTTGCATGTTGTTCTGCCTTTTCTGTGGTGTGTTGGTTTGCCTTCGTGGTGTGTTTTGTTCGTCTTTGCGTTGTTTTGGGATGTCTTCTGTAATGTTTTGTGCTCCCTCTTTTGTGGTGTGTTGTGATCTACCGTTTCTCTTAGTTGTGTGTTAAGCCTTTTTATGGTGTGTTTTGATCTGCATTTTCTGTTGTTTTGGTCTACGTTTTAGTGGTGTGTTTATTTTTTTTTTTTAATGGTGTGTTGAGCCTTTTTTTTGTGTGTGTGTCTTTTGGTCTGCCTTTCTGTAGTCTGTGATCTACTTTTTCTATGTGATTTGATCTGCCTTTTCCTGCGGTGTGTTTTGATTTGTCATTTCTTTCTGTGAGTTTGATTCCTTTCCTGGCTGCCTGTTGGTCTGCCCTTTCTGTGGAGTCTGTTGGCCTGCCCCCTCGGCTTGTTTGCTTCTTGAGGTATCTATGTGTCTGCCCTTTCACTCTGTCTCATCCTTTTGTCTCTCTCCCCCATTAGTTTGTTTTCTGAGTTGCCTGACCATCACCCTTTTATTTTGTTTACCTTGTGGTGCCTGTTGGTCTGCCCTTCCAGGACGATGGTGTCATTTTTATATTGTTTTTGCCATCAGACGATTTTAATCACGTTAGGGAGAGCTGTCATAGTGATCGGTCAATATATTTAGAACTGTCCATCAACACTTTGCAAGTCTCAGTTATCTTGTTTTTGTTACTTCTAGACGAGTAAATTCAACTTGGTTTGATGTCTAGTACGTGTTAACGAAAGTATTATCTACTCACTCCACTTCATTCCGATGACGTATTTTGTAGTTCATTATATCTTTATATGAATATTCAGCTCTGGATAGACTTAAGAGAGAAAGAGAGAGGGGGGGGAGATTAACTGTAGAGGTTTGTCCAGTGTTGAATAAAATCAACTTAAGATAGAACGATTAAGCCACAAAAATAAGTCATCGAACATAAGGGTTTAAATAAGTTGGTAACTGGTGAATATAAAGATGACGTTCTTTGAGGAGTTAACTTACCTTTTCTGCTGAATGGCGGTATTATCGGATGGGTCAGTTCCGCCATTATGGTTGTGGGTATTTTAAGTGGCTTTGGAGAGTTCGTTAACACCTATTCGTCGGGGAATTGTTCTGCGCACTACGATGTCAAATATGTCGTGTAATAAGTAAAAAAAAAAAAAAAAATAGCAAGGAAGAGTTGCTTCGTTTGTCGATATTTAGACGATATAATAAGCATATAAGAGAATGAGTGAATGTGCAAAATTACAGTCGCTAAGGAAAAAATGCTACGAAGCCTGTGCCACTAGCATAACTGCACTCCTCTTCCAGCGGCCTGTGCTACACCATCACTTATCCGATTCCCCGTAATGTTCATATATCTAAGGAAGGAAAACAATTAGAGGACGGCTTGACACCTTATACAGCGATTTTAACCTAATGGAAATCTATTTACCATATGCATAGTTGCAGTTATATTCGTGTTGATATTCAGAATAGTGCCGATCTGGGGAGGGAGTCAAACTTACCATCGATTTCTTTTCATAACAGTTATGTTTTATATGAGGTATGAGATACTAGGGAAAATTCCACACACGCCTTTCCTTGTCCCTCCTGCAGTAACAAATCACACAAAACGACATGCAATTGATCATATGTTTGTGAATTCTTTGGTTAGCATCGTGTACCTGGCAGCGCTGCACTCCCTCCTCCTCGTCCACCCCCCCTTCTCTCTCTCTCTGTCGTTCGTCTATCGTACATTTCCGTTTCCTGCTCTCAACTTCGCGCAGAAGTGAAAGTTTGCCTGGCTTTTTCCTCATTAGGTTTTCTCCATGATTGTGACTACTATATTTGTGATGTAATTGGCAGGTAGAACAGTAGAAGAGTTAGGGCTGCGACCCGAGGACTTAATTCTTAGGTTATTCTTGGTTTCAGGCGATTGTGTTCAGTCGAGACGAGCAAGTCAGGTTAGGTAACTTTGATTACTGTAGCCTTCAACATTCCCTTCACTGCTGGAGGGTCATACCTGGTTAAAAATAATCATTTGACGGTAGAGATATACAAAATAAGTAATCAGGGTGAATATTATTATTATTATTATTATTATTATTATTATTATTATTATATTTTTTTCTGGAGTAGTTTGGCCATTGAGAGTCTTGTTGACTCAGGAGGCTTCGTAGCACCTCTTCATCGATTATTTTGCCCATTTACATTAAATTTGTATATTACTGGTGCAAACCTTGTCGGTGTGAAGTTACATAAGTAATTATTAAGGTGTGAAATGCAATATAAAGCGATACGGGAGGACCGATACATAGTTTCCAGTGAATACGAGAATTCGCTCTCTCTCTCTCTCTCTCTCTCTCTCTCTCTCTCTCTCTCTCTCTCTCTCTCTCTCTCTCTCTCTTTTTCTTTTTTCCTCTCTCTCTCTCCCCTTCTCTCTCTCGGGGTTGTGTTTTTTTTTTTTCTATTTGGCTTGTAATGGAGTTAATGTGCTAATAATTCAACCTAGATTTCTCTAATGAAACTTGCGCCGAGTCTTATTCTTCTCCCCCTCCCCCCCCACAAAACGCGCTATCACTTTACCCCCACACCTCCTCTCCTTCCCTCCTACGTTCTCTCCCCCTCATTCACCCTCCGTATCACTTGGCCTTAATACAGTTGGACATAATTTTACCTAGCTCTATCAGTCTATATATCTTCCTGTACGTTTTATTTAATTTTGGCATTATCAGTATCGTCGTCGTTGTAATTATGGTCGTCGTCGTCGTCGTCATCATCATCATCATCATCATCATCATCATCATCATCATCATCATCATCATCATCATCCTTCCCACTAGTACACAGGATGAGTAGGATACCGAAATAGGAGTAGGAAGAATAGAAGTAGAACTAGGAAGAGAATACCCAGCCGGAAACAGCCTCAGTAGTTTTCTTCCCACTTCCCTATCCAGCAAAGGGAGAGGAGGCGGGAGGGGTTGACAGGACAGGCGGTACATATCCTTTCCTTTTTCGATAACTTTCAGTGCGATGATGTGTTATTCATCCTACCTCCAGACGATTTTGTAAGCTTTGGAGGGACAATTTCGTGTTAGGAGGTTACAGAGCCTTGTATTCACGTCACTTACGGAGGCTCCCTAGCACCGCCTCATAGCGATTTTATTTTTGGATGTGGCAGGTTAAATGTAGTTTTGTGCGTTATTTGCGAAGAGTATGGTGATGTTAGAATGGTATTAATAACACAGAAGAAGATAGCAAGGGGCAATAAGCAGAATAAATCGCCTAGGAATAGGCGTTAGGGATCTTCCATAACCGACGAGAATACGGGCCATAGTCTCCATGAAGCCCTTCGTCAGTCGCATTTATCTAAGACAAAATAAATTGGTCTAAAAGTATCCAAAGTAGTTGTAAAAATATGTCATGGGATTGAAGAATTATCCTTGGTTACGGTGACTTCTTGTAGTTCATTCTTACTCCTTCCAGACGATTTTATTCGACCTAAGAAACCTCTCTAGCAATGAAGGCCATCTCTAATTCGAAAAGTCTCTCCTGAGCCGAATAAAATCGTCCGGAGGTATCCTTTCCCCCATCATCTCCTTATTATTCCCTATCTGCTTTCTGTTCATCCTTCCTTCTTCTCATTCCTCCATATCTCTCTCCGTCTCCTCACGTTTGCTATCAAAATTTTTTCTTACTCTCCCATCATCTGCCCCATCACTTCTCCGTTATTGCCTTTTCTTATTCGTTTTTATTTCCTCCTTCTTA
>JAGKTI010000161.1:0-11478 GCA_018397915.1 Birgus latro
TCCTGCAGCATTTTACAGTCCTCCTCAACCTCTACCTTCCTCAAGATCTTGGCATCATCAGCAAACAGACTTGCATAACTGTTTACTCCATCTACCATATCATTTATGTAAATCAGGAACATTACTGGTGCCAACACCGAGCCCTGTGGGACACCACTTGTTACTTCTCTCCATCCAGACATCCTGTCCTTTATTACTGTCCTCATTTGTCTGTCTCTCAAAAAGTCTTTCATCCATTCCAGGAGGTTACCCTTCAGTCCTCCTATATGCTCTAGTTTCCACATTAGTCTCTTATGGGGTACCTTGTCAAAGGCCTTCTCCAAATCTAAATATACACAATCCACCCAACCGTCTCTCTCCTGCAGCACATCAATCGCTCTTGAGTAAAAGCTCAACAAGTTGGAAACACATGACCTTCCACTTCTAAATCCAAACTGACTTTCAGTCAAAATATTCATCTCTTCCAGATATTTTATCCACCTATCTTTCAGAACCTTCTCACACAATTTTGCAACCATGCTGGTTAGGGACACTGGTCTATAGTTCAGGGGTTCTTCCTTATTTCCTCTCTTATAAATTGGTACCACATTTGCTCTCTTCCATTCCCGAGGCACTTTCCCTTCTTCCAGCGAACACACAATTAAACTGTGAATCTTATCTGCCAGTTGGTCTCTGCATTCCTTCAGTACCCAATTTGAAATTCCATCTGGTCCTGGGGCTTTCCTTACATCTTGAGTTTCCAGTAATTTGTACACTTCCTGTACTTCCACTTTTATATCTTTTATCACTACACTCCTAGTCACTCCTTCCCCCTCCACAAACTCCCCTTCATTAGTAAAAACTGATTGGAAACGTTTGTTCATTATTTCAGCTTGCATTGCCGCATCATTATAGACCTCTCCTTCTACTTTCAGTTTGGTGATTCCTTCCTTTTGCTTCAATTTGCCATTAACAAATCTATAAAACAGTTTGGGTTCATCCTTACATTTGTCGATTATACCTTTTTCAAAGTTCCTTTCTTCCTGTGTGTGTGTGTGTGTGTGTGTGTGTGTGTGTGTGTGTGTGTGTGTATCGTAGCTTTCCAGATAAGCGTCACACCTGCTGTATCTGGCATTCCTGAGAGAGAGAATGTGCTAACGCTATTTCCTCCCATTTCTCCGAGCAATGACTTTCGTTTAACCTCTAGATTACATATGTATATTCCTAGCAATTATGAACTGTATTATGATAATTTAGTCCTGACAATAGGCAGTAGGAAATACAGACAGAGGAAGACTGTTCCAGAGTTGACCTGTTGCATACATGAAGGACTGGGAGTAATAGTTAACTCTTGCATTAGAGAGGTGGACAGAAAAGGGATAAGAGTTTGCTGCAAGGCAGGTGTTATGCACCCATCACAGTGGTGGAGGGATGCAAGTTGACAGTTCAAAGGGTAATTAATAGTTCCACTCAGTTCAGAATTACTTGCATGTAACTACATCATGTGACCGGATGATGGGTGCCCTCACCCAACGTTTCGTTTAGTTTAAGGCTCCAACATGCTTGCATGCGTAAGCCTTGGTCACCTAATGGCTGCTCTCCATGCTGCTTGATCTTTGGCAGCCTCCCTGTTCAGTCCCTTAACCCTGAGGTCACACTTAATTACATCATCCCATGTCTTTCTTGGTCTACCACTCTCTACCCCTCCCCCAATATTAACACTTCTCACCCTCTGTACCCAATTATCATCCCCCATCCTCTCCCAATGTCCAAACCACCTCAGCCTACCTTTCCTCATCACAACACCAATACACTCCAGTCCCATCCTACCTCTCAACTCTTCCATCGTAAACCCAGTCCCCCCCAGGCCTTGCACGCAGGGACGTACTGCACATCCACCTAATCTTTGCCATTTCTGTACGTTTAAGCCTGCGAATATCCTCTTCCTTTACTGCCCGGGTCTCACTACCATACAGCATCAAACTTCTAACACATGCTGCATACAAAGACCCTTTAGCACATGAGGAGAGTCTTCTCAATGTCAGAAGAGGCAACAGCTCCCTGAACTTCTTCCAACCACTTCTCACCCTAGCAACTGAGCTAGCTCCAGCCCCACCTCCGGCACATAACATATCTCCCAAACAACAAAACTCCTCCACATACTCAAGAGACTCACCAGCAAGTTCAATCCTTTCACGCCTAACAATCTCCACCTGCTCTCCCCAACACGCCGCACACATAAAATCAGCATTATCTCAGTCTACCTCTAATACCACTATATCTCTTGTGCACCCATTTATCACAAACACTACACAAGATGGAATTACTTCCCACACCTTTGTGGCAAACTGCACATGGCCACTCTCCCTCTCCTCTGATTGTACTGCCACCAACCCTAGATATCATCACTTTTGTTTTATCTGCATTTACCCTTAAGCCCTTGTGCCCCATACCATCTCTCCACTTCTTAAATCTTTCCTCTGCCTCCTTTTCATTCTCTGCAATCAACACCAAATCATCAGCATACAACATCTCCCACGGGAGTCCATCTCTGAAGTCACGTGAGAGGGCTTCAAGTACCATGATAAACAACAAGGGACTCAAGACACATTTTAAAGAGGTGTAAATGAAAGCCTCCACAAATTAACCCCAAAGTATTCCCAATGCTTCCTTTTTGGTAGAAACAGTATTTTGGAAAATGCAAAAGTTCTGTTATAAAACAACGTATTCAATATCAACTGTTTATAGGTGAGGGGTAAAGGTGGGGCCAGATGTCATGAGAGACTTAGCTATGGTGCTTACCTCCATAACTTAGGCCTCTGAGCCTGAGATGGGTTATTCATCCACTATTCTAGGTTATGAGGCCACTACATCAAAGTTATGAAAGTTAACCTTCCCCAGGTGCTACAAAGCAACTCATTCTGCACACCAATCTTTAAAGGGTGGACGGACCCCCGAGTCAAGCTGCACCAGAATTTGAATCCTGGTGCTACTGGACTGAAAGCCTTTTACACAGCAATGTTAACTACTCAGCCATTGTGTAAAACTGTGAGATAACACCTATAACTGGTGTACAGTATAAGGACAGTACATGATCCAGATTACCACAGTTACCTCCCCTAGGTGCTTAGGTGTAATCCTAAGTACTCATTTTACCTACCAGCCCCAGACACCTGAGTTGTGCAATGACAATTGTCTGCACCAGGATTCGAACCCTTGCTCTAATGGGATGGCAATTTTGCAATCAGTGATGCTGACCTCTCAGCCAAATCAAGCTATGGTACATTCCTTACTTAACTACTGACAGTGGTTTCTCTGTCAGAAGGTATATATATATCAACCACCTAACACATCATCAAACAAGCCCTGAAAATGAAACTTCCATCTGAGAAAATACACTAAATGTTAAGTGAAGTAGAGGTCTTTAACTGTTTTGGGGTTGGTTACATAAGGCTTCTCACACTTCTCTTAAATGCAGCAGTAAAATCTACATATGACACCAATGAAAGTTTGAGTACACCTTAAACTTATAAAATACAGCTTTCAGCAAGGATCTGATTTATACATGTATACAGAAATCTTCCAGAATTCAGCATGTCTGTTTCCCACATACATACTGTATTAACTGTGATTCTAACTTGCATGTAACAATACAATAAAATCTACAAAGGATATAAGAATTTCATACAATTTTAGGTGTTAACATACAGAGCTGACAATGATTAGATGGATGCATAACAAATCCCTGAATTACAGGCTTAGTGAGGGTTTGGACTGCAAATAAAGAGCTGAAAGGATGGGACTTGAATGTGTTAGTGCTGTGATGAAAAGGGGTCAACTGATATGGCCTGAGTATGCAGAGAGGATGAAGGATGACAACTGGATGTGTCAGAGGTAGGCCAAAAAAGATGTGGGACGAGGTCACAGAATGTGACTTTAGGGATAAAGGACTGAATAGAGAGGCTGCTTGAGATCAAGCACTGTGGAGACCTGTCATTAGGAGACCAAGGCCAATTCATGCAAGAATATTGGAGCCTTTATAAATGCAATGAAATGATACAAACCTGGCGAGCCAAGAGATCTCTTCGGTGGTCAGCTCTGGCTCGACTCTGTCTGGCACGCTCATGACGCTGAAGCAACAAAATGGCCTCAGAAATGCTCAAGGGAGATACTTCATCCTCAGATTCCACTTCCAGTCCAGCTCGCCGTAGGCAGTCATCAATAAACATATTCCTCTGTACATGAGGATCAGTAAAAGATGCTGGATCTGATACAGGAAAATCATCTCTTTATTCAATATGAAGCAAACAGGGAACAAAAGACAATAAAGAGAAGTAGTGCCCCAACAAGGTTGGAATAGTTAGACATATCCTATAAGATATTCTAGACTAAATGTAATTACAGTAATCCCTTCAATATCCGTTGTAATAGAGCCAAAGGCATGTCCGAATATTGGTTTTGTCCGGATATTGGTCCTGAAGCTCCAGCACTGGTTTTTCATGACCCTAACCTAACCTAACCTAAATCAGAAAACTATCTTCCTACCTCCCTAGTGGACATGTATAGCACTTATTTAGGTCCCTTTTCACATAAATAATGCACACATAGCATGAATTTATTGAATTCTAACCAAAAAATGATGATTTAGGGGTGAGTGAGTCATAGGCGCTCAGAACTTGCCAGCATAGTATAAGTAAGTATAGGACATGGAAATCATCTTTTCTCACATTTTATGCACTAAATTATTGGATACAAAGCATCAAATACAGTAAATGATGTTAACTGCTACCAGAAAAATGGTTAGGTTAGGTTAGGTTAGGTTAGGTTAGGTTAGGTTAGGTTAGGTTTGGTTAGGTTAGGTTAGGTTATGACCGGACATGAAATTCACTGCTTCAACCTTTTTCATAGCTGGTGCACTTAATAACCATGCATGAAAGAATTAAATTAAAAGCAGGAAATTATGATTAACACAATGTTAGGTTAGGTTAGGTTAGGACCAGACATGAAATTCACTGCTTCAACCTTTTTTATAGCTGTTTTACTTAAGAACCATGCATGGAAAAATTAAATAGCAAGCAGGAAATTATGATTAACATTTAGGGTAATTTTTTAATACATGTACAGCATGATGAAAACAGGTTAGGCATGAAAATCTTTATGGTAACCGTAGGTTAGGTTAGGTTAGGACCGGACATGAAATTAACTGCTTCCTTTTTTCTAGCTGTTTTACTTAAGAACCATGCATGGAAAAATTAAATTGCAAGCAGGAAATTATGATTAACATTTAGGGTAATTTCTTAATACATTAACAGCATGATGAAAACAGGTTAGGCATGAAAATCTTTATGGTAACCATAGGTTAGGTTAGGTTAGGACCAGACATGAAATTCACATCTTCCACCTTTTTTCTAGCTGTTTTACTTAAGAACCATGCATGGAAAAATTAAATTGCAAGCAGGAAATTATGATTAACATTTAGAGTAATTTCTTAACACATTAACAGCATGATGAAAACAGGTTAGGCATGAAAATCTTTATGGTAACCACAGGTTAGGTTAGGTTAGGACCAGACATGAAATTAACTGCTTCCACCTTTTTTCTAGCTGTTTTACTTAAGAACCATGCATGGAAAAATTAAATTGCAAGCAGGAAATTATGATTAACATTTAGGGTAATTTCTTAACACATTAACAGCATCATGAAAACAGGTTAGGCATGAAAATCTTTATGGTAACCATAGGTTAGGTTAGGTTAGGACCGGACATGAAATTCACATCTTCCACCTTTTTTCTAGCTGTTTTACTTAAGAACCATGCATGGAAAAATTAAATTGCAAGCAGGAAATTATGATTAACATTTTTGGTAATCTTTTAACACATTTACAGCATGATGAAAACAGGTTAGGCATGAAGTTAGGGTACTTACGAACCAGAAGCTGCCATCCTGATGTAATAACCCACTCTATCATCTCAGACTCTGACAGGAAGACCTTGCACCTGACACACCTTTCCAATTGAGAATCACCAGCACTTATCACCAACACTTTCAACAACATTTTTTTTTTTATACCTGGAATCACTTCATTGTACTGTACATAACAGTAAATTCCATCATCACACACAAGAAGGTGAAGAGCAGTATCAAGCACTGTAGGAGGTAGGGTATCACCACAAAAGCAATCACTTCGGCCGCCATTGTCGGAGATGTTCATGAGGCAGTAACTGAGTGGATAATGGCGACCGACAGACAGACGCCACAAGTGTAAACATAGCCGATCGGCGCGGGCGGGAAATTCAAACTGACGCGGTCCCAAAAAATCGAAAATTTTCTGATTTTTTTCGAATTTTTTGGCATTTTGGGGGTTGGGCAGCCCAGAATATCCAAACAGTGAGTATATCCGAGTATTGGACATCCGAATATTAGAAGGATTACTGTATTTTCAGATATTATTTAATCATACAGATTTCTATATGACTACTAGATTTCCATCATCTGGTAGATATCCTAGCCCCTGGTCTAAATATTTTGCTGGTATGAGGCCAGAAAAATGCTGAAGATTAAGGAACACCTATTGGGTAAAATGGGAAAAGAATGGCCAACAGTTAACTCTTTATTGGTTACCAAAAGTTTAGTCTCTGCATAACCTTATGTTCTAGCTCACAGGCAATGCTGTCATAAAGAGCAGCCAAAAATCAGGATCATGAAGCTATTCCCAAGATAGCATTATAACTGGATGAACTGCTGATGTAAGTGGTAGATTATTAACCCATGGGGATGAAGTAAGGACCAGATGGAAAGAATATTTTGAAAGCTTGATGAATGGGAATAGAGACAGCAGAGCCGCTATAAACACAATTGGTATTGGGGATATGCAGACAAGGAATGCAGTGCCAGGAATCGTGACTCTTGCACAGGTGAAGAACACTGTGAAGCAGCTGAAAAATGAGAGAGCAGCTGGGGTTGATGAGGTGTTTGCAGAGTTCATTAAGTGTAGTGGAAACAGCAGAATGAACTGCTTATTGGAGATATGTAAGAAGGCATGGATGAGTGAAACTGTGCCAGCAGAGTGGAAAAAGGCTGTGATTGTACCCTTGTACAAAAATAAAGGTGAGTGAAATGAGTGCAAGTATTATCATGGCATAAGTTCAATGAATGTGGTAGGAAAGGTATATGGAAGAATCATTATAGAGAAAGTAAGAGAGGTATCAGAAGTTCCAGTTAGTGACGAACAGAGTGGCTTTAGGAGTGGCAGAGGATGTGTGGATCAAATATTTGCAGTAAGATAGATAGTGATGAAGGCTTGTGAGAAGGACTACAAGGTGTTTATAGCATTCATGGATCTGGAAAAAGCATACAACAAAGCAGACAAAGAATGACTGTGGAAGGTTCTGCACATGTACAGCGTAGATGGTAAGCTGCTAGGTGCCGTCAAAAGTTTTTATGATGGTAGTGAAGCATGTGTAAGGGTAAATGGGCATCTAAGTGAATGGCTCACAATCGGTGTGGACATGCGACAAGGCTGTGTGATGTCCCCATGGTTGCTCAATATATATATGGATAGGGTGACGAGAGAAGTAAAAACATGAATAACAAAAAAAGGGATGGCGCTGGTAAAGAATGGTGATGGATGGAATCATCTCAAATTTGTTGTATGCTGATGATGCAGTACTACTTGCAAATAACGGACAAGAATTCTTAGACTAGTGCAGAGTTTTGCTGATGTCTGTGAGTGTCGTGCCTTGAGAGTAAATGCAGAAAAGAGTAAAGTGATGGTTATTGAGAGAGACGATGACTCCCAGTGTTATGTTTCAGTGAAAGGAGAGAGACTGGAATTGGTGACAGAGTTCAAATACCTGGGTACAGTGACAGAAAAGAGACGAAATTGTGCAAAAGAAGTGGAAAGTAGAGTGACACATGGAAGGAAAGTAGCTGGTGCTATGAATGCCTTGATAAGAAACAGAGGATTAACTGTTGCAGCTGCACGAGGCTTACATGAAGCAGTGTTGGTGCTAATGTTAACATATGGATGTGAGACTATGGTGTGGCATGAAAATGAAAAGTCATGAGTGACAGCAGTGGAGATGGGACTGCTGAGGAATGTATGTAGAGTAGAGAGAGCGGAAAGGATATGAAATAATGTGATTCATGAAAGATGTGGAGTAAGGAAGTCTGTGGACACCAGAATCGAAAAGAGTGTACTGAGATGGTATGGTCATGTGAAGAGAATGGATAACAATAGAGTGGTGAAAAAAGTATATCTGAGCAAATCTGAAGGAGGGAGAAGGCGAGGTAGGCCAAGGAGAAGGTGGAGGGACATGGTGGATGAGTGTGTGAGGAAGAGAGATATGGAAGTCAGTGAGGCTTGAGGACCGACAAGAGATCGAGCTGACTGGATGAATGTTGTGAGAAGTGCATGTCGGTTTTGGCACCCCTCTTTACCGCGACAGCATCCAAATTGATTCTATCGGATTCATTTATGTGAAACTACAGAATGTAGTGGATGTTTTTGGCATATCAGATAGAGCCAGGACTCCGGGGGCTTGAATGATGAGTGAATGGAAGCATGGCCCATTGTACTGGGCAAACTTGGGCTGTCTGGACACTGCTACTCCTCACCCTGCCCTAGGGTGGGAAAGGAGGTCCGGATGATGAAATGATGATGAACTGTTGTTGTTGTTGTGACCCCAGGCTCATCTGGATGAAACTCAGTGCACGACAGGCTGAAGTTACCCTTTTCAGCAGTCCAGCATCCTCCTTTTGGTGAATGGGGAATGAGTTGGAGGGTATTTGTATAACTGAGGAGCTTCTAATAAAATGGAGCCAAATCTTCCTTCACAGTCAGTTCTTTGTTCCCCAATTTCCACTCTACAAGCACAACTATCCACACTAACACACTTCACCTGATAAAGTCACACTTGAAACTACCATTAAAACAGCCATTCTATCAACTGTCAAAGTAAAAAGGGATGTGCAACTCTTTTTAAGTGCATCATCAATTCACCATTCATACTTTGTTCATCTGTTTTGATCCCTTATCAGCTCTTTTTCCATTTTCACTGTCCATAACTCAATTTCTCAAACATTAATATGCTGTATACACCCACTTCCTTTGATTTCCACACCTTCTTCTACCTTCAACTCACATAGAGTATACGGTATCCTTTCTCACTAGTCATAATTTTCATTATCTCCATATAAGCAAAATATCTAAGCAAGGGACAGACTTTGGAGGGAATGAGACCAAATGCCACAAGGAACTAACACTGCAAGGCTCTGCCAGGTCAATGTGAGGATTGGGGTATCCAGCAATTATGGAATTTTGACACTTACCCCAGATATTACCAAAATTGCAATAAAATATAATTTTAAAATCTTACACATAATCTTCCTTACCCAGTGATTAATCTTCCATAGCTGCAGCAAACTCTAAGTCATATATAAATTATAGACAGCAACAAGATCAGAGTGCCATTAAGGTCCTGAAGGCCATGGGGTACATCAGGTATTGGATACTATTTTATATCATCAGTTTTATTTTCTATTTACCTCCTCTATGACGAACATTTATTTGAGTACTAAAAGAATTACATATCAATGCACATGCAATCATAACAATATAGTCATGTCCCACTGTGTGACAGGGTTACCTCAAGTGAAAACATATTGTACTGAGAAATACATACTGAGGTCGATTTAGCATGTCTTCAATGGGGGTAAGGAGAGGGTCAAGGGCCATGTAACCTAAAATCTCAAAAAACATTTCTGTCACCCCCTTGGAGTATGTCCTAGACCGGTTTGAGATGTCATCAAGTTCCCCCCCCCCCCAAACAAGCCTGAGGGAAAGCAATGTTGTGTTTTCCAAGTCAGGTGGGAGTGACCACCATTCACTCACTCAATGTGGGGCAGCTTTGGGTGTCTGCCCTTTCCTCTTGTCTTTCCTTCTTCTTCTGTCCTTCTTTCCTTCATTCTTTCCACTTCCTTCTCCCTACAGGTGACTTTACACTCTTTCTTCTGTCTTTCTTTCCTTCATTTTTTTTCCTTTCCTTCTGCCTATGGGTGACTCTACACTGAGTTACAAGCCAACTGGTTTCCTGCACGCAAGGAAACCATTTACTACGCTGAGTGGTAACCAAATAACCAAATTATGGTGCCTGCTGGTTTAGTGAGTAATCAAGGTGCTCCAATTGGATTGAGTCTGTGTAGGTTTATATCTAAAGGGTGGTTGGGGTTTACTGCTCACATAATGCAACCCATGGATGAGTGAGGCTGGTCACTCTCATCTTAAATGTCAGGACCAACTTGCCTAAACCCAGGCTCCTTCCATCCTCATGGGGCAACATAGGATTGGGTGATGGATGGATGGACAGACAAGTTTCAGTACTTTTGCACACACAAAAAAAACTCTCTCTCCACTTAAAATCACACACTGCACTATTCATTGTGCACTTGCACTTTAATTTTGTGACAGCGGTGGTGTTTTGATGCACAAGTAAACACTGGGTGGCCATCTTGGCTCAAACATATGACTGTTGACTTCTATGAGTAGCACATGTCTGCGCTGGATCACTGCTCTTAGCTACTGAAAAAAAATCGTAAAATGATTTCGGTATTATTAACCCGAAACTGGGTATGAGTTTACACCATTCATTCCATCAACTGACTGCGTACTCAACCATCGCATAATGGGTTGTGACTGTGCTGTAATTTACTTATGCTAGAGAATTTTTTTTTCCTTATTCCAGCATCTGATTGTCAGTATGGGTTCCGTCAGGGACGCTCCACTGGCGATCTTCTCACCTACCTTTCAGACTCCTGGTCATCCTCCTTTCGGGACTTTGGCAAAAGCTTTGCCATTGCACTTGACATCTCAAAGGCTTTCGATCGAGTCTGCAATAAATCTTTAATTTCCAAACTACCCTCCTACGGTTTCTATCCTTCTATCTGTGCCTTCATCTCTAGCTTCCTTTCTGGTCGTTCTATAGTTGCTGCTGTAGACGGCCATCGTTCTTCTCCTAGACCTATCAACAGTGACATTCCTCAGGGCTCTGTCCTATCACCAACTCTCTTCCTTTTATTCGTCAATGATCTTCTAAGCTGTACATCTAACCCTATCCATTCACATGCTGATGATTCCACCTTTCACCTTTCCATTTGGTTTCCACAACGTCCATCTCAGCAGTTACTATAACAAACAAGGGATGAGGCTATGGCACACCTAATGTCTGACTTGGCTTGTATCTCTGATTGGGGTAAAAATAATCTTGTTATTTTAATACCCCCCCTGGGGGTAGGGGGTTTCAAGAATTCTCCCCCAGTATCCCTGCTTGTCGTAAGAGGTGACTGAAAGGGTTGGTGGTGGGTTAGTGCCCCACCCCGTAAAAACAAGTAACTTGTAGGAGGAGGCTGTAGCACGGGCCGAACAGGGTAGTACTCCCGAGGGGAATGGAATGCTGGTGATAGGGAGAGCTGGAGCTCCTTTCACTAGCTACCTAATCATCC